>PVJA010026240.1:0-29883 GCA_004027025.1 Myocastor coypus | reverse complement strand
AGAAGAAGAAGAAGAAGAAGAAGAAGAAGAAGAAGAAGAAGAAGAAGAAGAAGAAGAAGAAGAAGAGAGGAAGAAGAAGAGGAGGAGGGGGGGAGGAGCAGAGCAGAGAAGAGAGGAGAGAAGAGGAGAAGAGAGAAGAGAAAGGAGAGGAAGAGAAAGGAAAGGAAGAGAAGGGAAGGGAGGAGAGAAGAAGAGAGCAGAGTAAAGCAGAGGAGAGGAGAGGAGAGGAAGAGATGAGATGAGACAAGAGAAGAGATTTAACCTAGGACAACTGCACACTGCTACATCTCCAGGATTGTAACATTTTTATTTTGAAAAAGAATCTTGCTAAGTCGCTAAGCTACCCAAGGTGGTTTCAAACTGGTAACTCTTCTGCTCCCTTCTCCATGAGTGCTGTCATCTCAGGCATGTACCACCATGCTTGGCTTTCTTACTGTATTTATAACTCCCCCAAATGGAAACAGAACATGCATTTTGGAAAAAACTGCTGTTTCCTTAAATGAAAAGATTAAAATTCTCAACTTAAGGAAACAATTCTTACGCGAAGTTGCTAAAATCTGCTTTAAGAAAAAAATCTATTTGTGAGATTGGTATATTATTAATTGTTAATTTTGTACTATGCCCAATTTAGAAATTAAATCTTATTGTAGGCATACATGTGTAGAGAACATATTTAGGCTCCACAGTTTCAGGTATCTATGAAGAATGTTTCTCCTATAAACAAGTGGAGGCTGCTATACAGAGGAGGGAGTATTTTGAGTCAGAATCAGCAGGGCCTTGCACCTTCAAGAGCAGTAAGAAGTTGGGGACAGTGGAGAAAGGCTTGAGAAAGTGACATCAGAGGAGGAAGCTTCGTTCAAGGCAGTCTTGTCACAAGCGTCCAAGGGATCACTCCTCTGCAGAGAGATGGGCAGAAGGTTGGCGATATGATTCCACGGCAGAAGGAATGGATAGTATTTATTAAGAGGCAGCACAGAAACCCTGATGTTATGCCAGGCACACTTCTGAGTCATAGAATTCTATAGGATATACTTGATTCATATTAACTAATATAGCATTACCCAATCATAGCATGCTTATAGGTGTATATATCTTCTGGTGTCTCTTTCTGTATCAACTATGGGTCTAATGAACTTATTTACTTTAATAACTGTCTGAAAACCTCACATCTAAACATCATAATCTAGTTATATTTTTACCCTTTTACTACTTCACAATGGTGATTGTGTTTCAGAGCACAGAGCCTTGAGGGATACTCAAACTATATCAATCCATAGCTACATACACATAAATATGCCTTTTATCACATTTGAAAGCAATGGCTTATTGGTGATTTATAAAGCTGTTTGCTGTTATGATATCAGCAAAGTGAAACAAAAACACTCAAAAAAAAAGGATGAAAATAATCAGCAAGTCTGTGAAGTCTACTTGGTTTTAAAGAGCAAGTTTACAATATAATTATGATCCAATTTTTATTCCTACTGGCAAAGAATGCATGCAAACAGTATTTTCTCAGCAGTTATTTCCTTATTGCATACCTCTTCTCCAGTCCTTTCAGTATTTTTCCTCAATCGTCCATTATGCAACTTTATTTTTAGGGAAGGGTCTACAGGGTGTTCAGGGTCACACTATTAGATTGGCCTCATAGTGATCCTCCTGTTTACAGCCTCCCAAGAGCTGAGATTACGGGCACATGCCAGCATACCCAGTCTCAATTGTCATCTCAGCATGCTCCAGGGGAGGGGCCAGCACAGCAGGTCCAGGGATAGAGCCCTCGGCCCCTGGGCCTGTTTCAGGCACTTTAATCCATTGAGTTATTTGGGTGGCCCCATTTTGCAACTTTGGTATTGGGTTTTTAGAAAGTTGGCTTGACTTTTAAAATACTGAGTTGATACTGTGTCAAATTCTAGTTCTGAGGATCAATCAAATGATCCTTTACTAGTTTCAATATCTTGTTATTCTTGATTTGGAGCATCTGGGCTCACGTTTCGGGTTGCCTGTGAAAAGCATTACCGATTTTCCTATCAGCTCTTCCTTTTGAGAAGTATGGTGCCCCTTGAGATAGCTTTAGTCTTTGTGTTGGGTAGAACTCATCCAACTATCTATTTTCTGGAATTTAAATGAGAAAATATTTGGCAACACAGAACTGAAAATTCAGAAACAACACCATTGTTTTCCTTTTTAAAAGTTTTATGTATTTGGTAGAGGGTCTCAGCATACAGCTCAACTTCATAGTGATCCTCTTGTCTTCAGCCTCCCCGGCACTGGTGTACACCACCAGGCCCAGTCTCACTGTGCCCAAGGGTGGGGTCCACACAGCATGTGGTAACAGAAATTAAACCCCTGTTGCTATGCTTGTCTAAGCAGGTGCTTAGTCCTCTGAGCTATCTCACCAGCCCTCATTATTTTCCTTCTTAAGACTATGACAAAGCATTGTTCAAACCCCCAAAACTCTTATGATTCCAATTATTTATAGCCCAAAATCCAGTGCCAGGAAAGAATAAAACATTTATAAAATATTATAACCTATAATTTAAAAATTATATGAAATCCTATAGCTCCACAAGCAACTAGCCTATGAAGAAAACAGAAGCTATAAAGTGATTGTAGAATGGGATATCTATGGCATTTAATCCACTTCAGTAATAAGGGGAATATCACTTCTGTAATGGAGACCTTCGCCCCTTCCCATCAATATTCTTCTTTCTATAGTATGGGGCGAAGAGAAAATTTATCTCACTATTGGAAAATTAGAGGCCTTTCTGATGTTTATAGTGGTACACTTTAAAAACTATGAGCAAGCTCTTCTAATAGTGAATCATACCAAATCCATATAGTCTAGGTGAAAGAAGTGACCTGTTTTTAAGTATCTATTGTAGAAATTTAATAAATGTGTGTTATTTTCTGTTAAGTCCATTTTTACCTCCCACAATTTTTTTAGTATTTGATTTAAAGTTTCACTAGCAAATTATACTTTTCCATAAATTCTTTACCCTGAGGTAAAGAAAATTAGAAATTAAATTTTTATTGATGTAGGCCTAAGATTACTGCTATTCAAATGAGTTATTTCATTGATGCTTTGAATATGTACTTCTGTTTTTAAAATGATTAAATTTTATTATGTAACCAGAAAAAGTTGAAATATGAAATCAAACAACTTTAATCAAATGGTTTAATTTATTAATCGAAGTATATAAGTTAGTATCTACTGGATGTTTTAACTGGCATCTATTTTTCAATACCTTTTCACTTTCATTTTGAAACATAGCTAAGTCTCTGTTATGAAAATAAACAAATAATGCAATCTATATATCTGAAGGCTTTTTATGTTACCTAAAATGTAAGCACTTTGAGGGCAGAGCCTATAGTGTTATTACCTGTTTGTATCCTTATAAGCTATTCTTTGTGGGACAAAAACCATTCTATGGAATTTGAATTACAACCTTGAATTTCCTGTAGATCTAGGTGTTTATAGACTTTTGCTCTAGTGCTGTATCATGGATAAGGTAAACATTTGAATATAATTTTCCTGCTTACAAAACTTCAGCTTGTCATTGAAGTTTTAAATTTTAAATTTTAAATAATTTTAGGCTGTGTTGAAATATCTGTTTCTCTTGGAAATTTGTCAGTAGGAAGCTCAGCCAAACTGAAACCATATGACTTATAGGACATAATGTCTCTTTATATAAAAGAAGCAGAAATACCAGCAGAGCTTACTATGCTGGTTTTAAAATAGTCACAAATTCTTTGTTGCTCTTTCTTTTATAAGGTGGAAACAAGCTTTCCCTACTCAGCATCTGTGGAATGAAGCTGTTACAAAAAGTACAACTTCCTTTTTTCTTTCTTTTGGAGAAAGCTAGCTGCCATGCTGTGAGGACACTCAAGCTGCTATACAGGGCTCAAGCGTTGAGCAGGTGGGACCTCCTGGCAGCTGCCATGACAACAAACCCTACTGGTGACTGATCTCATGAGACGCTTGGCCGGAACCACCCTGAATTCTTCCCTCAGTCACTGAGATTATAAATGTTCATGGTGGTTTCATGTGGCTTGACTTTGGAGTAATTTATTATATAGTAGCAAATAACTAATACATCTACCTGTACTTTGGAATATATGTTCATATATATTAGTAGTGCTATTATCAAACTAAACGTTCATCTTATTCCTCAGGAAATACGTGTTTAAAAACTAATATAAAAGAGGGTCTTAGCTTCAAAAAATCTTAAATCATGTTTACTAAGAAAAAATTGAGTTTTATCCTGCTAAGAGTTAGTAACATTTTCTTTTGTGGCAAACCAAATCTAAGAAAGCAGGAAGCAGAACTCTCCTTTATTGTAACTGTTTCACCATTCTTTACAATGAAGCATTCCACTTGGGCTAGTGTTTATTTTTTATTAGTTTGTATTGATTTGGGCTCTCTTGAATCTTTAAGAAAAAATATACAACATAACAAAAATTTTATGCCCTTAAGGAACTTAAAGAATGCAATAAATATTGCTGGAAGTATCCACAATCAAATATATAGTATTCATAGCATAATTATATGGATATAAATATAAAATAATGCACTAAAATGAAAACCTTATTATTATTTACATAGATTTCATTTAGTGCTAATAACAATTTACAAGGCATCAAATGGACATTTTGTTAGTAATGATATTTCTTTTGAAAGTAAACATTTTTCTCATTATGAAGTAAATATAGAGACTTTGAAAATATGGAGAGATGCTTCCCAGTGCGTTTAAATGAATTTAGCTACTTGTGTCAGGCTTTCAGTGAAGTAACTGAGGATGTCATATCTTGATGCCTCTATACGCCTTGCCGAATTAATCTTTTGGAAGAAGACACTGAACAATGTGGGACAGGTCCCCAGTGCAGGGCCCATTACTGCAGAACCTGACCATCAAGGCTGGATTTTTAAAATATCTTGTCCATGAATGTGATTTGGCTATGTTTTTCAGTACATTTTATTACTGGTTTAGCTGTTGTCTGTCAAATGTCCTCCAGGGAATCTATAGACCTCACTGAAAATAAATGCAAGGTTTTAGTAGTTCTTATTATTAAGGAAAAATACACTGGAAACATTCCTTAAGAGTGACTTCAAAGGAAGCTCCAACAATTTTATCAGTATGACATACCTGTAAGTTTTCTTTGTGTTAATTTAAGTAAGTTCTTAGCTTTCAAATCAAATACAAAGTATAAACTGTTACTAATGAAGTAAAAGTGTAAGACTGTTTCTCAGAGTAGAGGCTCTCTGTAGAAAAGGGAGATGCAGAGTCTTTACTAAACCTTAATATTTGGGATTTCATCAAATGACAGTGCAGTAGCAACTGTGCTTTCCATAGTAAATCTCTGGAGTGTATCATCTCTGAGAGTAAAATATTTGTCTTTCTGCATGATTTAGGTAAATATTGGAGTATCAAATAGCCTTTGACAATATTTTATTTATGCTGCATAAAGATTTTTTTTACCATAAGATAATCCAGATTTGTTTAAACAATAAATGCTAAAGAATGTTTTGAGTTTCTTAAATTTACATAGGCATATAAATGAACCACATAGAAACCCAAGAATAACAAAGCACTGGGATGAGGATCAAAACAGAGAAGCTTTTTTCTAGATCTCATAATTTTAGCAATTACTTCAGATAACAACTGGGAAGAAAAGAAACAAAAGGAAAGTTTCAGAAGGTGGTCAGTGCTTGTTTCGTGCTGGTAAATCTCACTTGGAAGTTGCAGCCCAGGCAGGATGCAGGGGAGTGAGGCTGGGGAGCACCGGTTTTCAGAGCAGGAGCCTTGCATTGAGCCTGAGAATCGTTTGTGCATTGCTTTCTGAATGGCAAGAAGCTGTAATGCAATATGTGGGGCCAGGGTTTCTTGTTTCTGCTAGTCATAACATGGGAGCTCCACCACACCACTTCCTAAACACACACATTCTGGGACGGTAACTGTGCACATATAGAGTAAATTTCAGAGGATAATAAATACTCCTCTTCCACATAAAAGGAGGCTGGTGAGTGGGTGCTGTCTGAAGCCTAATCATAAGTTTGAGACATAAACGAAGCAGGCTGTCATGGACAGTTCTCAGTAAACAATTAGGCTTTCATGTGAATACAAACAGCTGCTGGAAATCTTTGGGAAATGCTACGGAGATTTAAGGATTCATGGAAAAAAAGTTTCAAAGATGAAAATCAAGGCTGAGTATTGCTCAGGGAAAGTGGACACTAGGAGAAAAAGATTGTTTACTTTCATCCCATTTTAACACGGGTAGTGCTTTATATTTATTGTAAATAAAAGCTGGAAAGCAGCTCCATCAAACGATTTGTTGATCTGTATTGAAGATTTAATAATGTATAGTCATGAGGATAGAAAATTAATCAAATAGAAGATGTAAGAGAACTATTCTCATGCAAATTTCACTAACAATTCAAGAAAGAAATTGAAACATTAGACAGCAAGAGGATTTTGCGCTCTATCCGCTGAATACCAGTCTTGAGAATTGGGAACATGCTGTGGTGGAGTTCCCAGAGGCTTACAAAAAAGTGAAGAAGTTCTCTCTTACTTGTGCTTTCACTTTCTGAGGTTTCAGTTTCCACTGGTCAACTTCAGCCTGAAAATGTTGAATGGAAACTTCCAGAAAGAAACAAGTTATAAATATAAATTGTGGACTGTTTTTAGGCAGCATATGAAATGTCACACCATCCCACCCTTTTCTGCCAGGGAGGTGAATCATTCCTTTGCCTACTATGCCTATTTTATATATGTTACCTACTCATTAGTAGCTTCATAAGAAAGACGAAAAATAAGTGCAAAAGATGCATGCAAGACATTGTAGTTTATACTAAAGACCAAACATTCATCTATGGGTCTTAAGTAGAATCATGTGATTTGCAGCTTTAAAAGACAGCCTTGACTACTGTGAAAGGAGTGTACTGGACGGGTGGGATCAGAGATGAGAGCCTGATAACAGGTCAGATATAATAGGGTAGGAAAAAGCAGTGACTTACTATTCCTCAAGCTGGGATATTAGACATAAAGAGAGGTAGAAATGGTAATGCGTAGGTTGTTAGAAGGAGGCTCAGCAGTAGAGAATTGGAAATGTCGAACTATGGGCACATGGAAGAAGTTTCTGTAATGGAAGAGCCTTGGCTTCCTCCCATACCAAGCTGAGTGGAAGGAAGTACCATCTTAGAGAGTGAAGGAGCCTGCGGGTGGGGTGGGTTACATGGAAACAGGAGGCAAGTTTGGCTTTACAGACATTCAACTAGAGAAAGTGATTTCTCACCAGAGTCTTTAAGTCAGAAGAGAGGCCTGAGCTGGAGTATAACTTTGGTAAACCTGAAGCTCAACAGATAATAGGTATAGTTTGAATACATGACATGGGAAAGGTGGCTCTGAGAGCCTTCCAAGTGGTGCTGGAATTTAAGGGATGACTCTGCAAAGAAGCAGTAGGTATGTGAGCTGATAATGGCCAGCTAGAGAAGACAGAGGACGCCAGAACAGCACAGCACTGATGAAGCTGGAAAAAACGAAAAAGGATTTTCTTTTTTTCCTGGTTGTGAACTGAAATGAACACTCAACAGACTGGCGTGATCTTAGCTCAAGGAGGATGTGCATGAGGATGTGATAATCGGACCAAGCAATGTGTAAGCTAACTGAAAAATTTGCACTAGTTAATAAGTAAACTTGGTAAAAAGTAAGAAGCCAGACCAGAGCATGTTGATGAGAAAGATACAAGGAGAAAAAAAAAAAAAAAAAGTATTTACTCATTGAACGACTGATGCAGAAAATCTTTAATCTATCTAGTACATCCTCAGTGTAATGAATGTTACACAAGAGATAAGTCAGCTCTGGCAAAATAATAAGGAATACAGTTTTGGCCTTGGAGTGGTTCGAAACAGCCTTACACGGGGAGACAAGTAAACACCATCCATTTCCTTAGGCCCTTTCCACAGACTGATTTTTCAAACATTATTGTCTAGTTTTATGGCTGTCTCTTGGTCTCACAGAGATCCCCTTTTTTCATATCAAGACCTACATCATCAGAAAATGATAATATCTGTTCAGAGTTGCTTAGAGTAGGACTTGTGTTCTAGAAGTTAGTAGGACACATTCTGGTGTTGACTTCAGCCTGCAGTATAAATGGAAGCCCAATTATTCCTAGACTGTGGCAAACTCAGTTCTTGTTTTCTCCTATGTGTGGTGACTTCTACTTAAATTTATTTATTTCTCTTCAAAATCATGTTTCAAGAGCTCTAAGGAGAAAGATAAGACTTCTAGAATTAATGATTTTTCTGCTGAACTTTCAAGTGGCTTGGTTTTGGTTAATTTTGGAGCTAAAATTATGAGTTCTGTGATTAGAGTGTACTTTCATTGCTAACATAATTAGTCCATATATTAACAGCTATTTAAAAATATTTAGGCATTGGGGCTGGAGAGATAGCTACATGGCAGAAGTGCTTGCCTGGCAAGTGAAAGGTCGTAAGTTTGAACCCCGGTCCCACAAAAATAAATAAATAAATAAATAAATAAACCAACCAAACAAAGAAACCATCAAACAAAATATTTAGGTATAGTCTTATAGATGAATACATAAGACCTTTGATAAGACTGTATGATAGGACTTTTCCAGGTCTTGTCTCTGACTTAGGGGGCTTAAGAACAGGAGCTAAGTATGTGTTTTCTTTTTTGTCCTATGGTAGAGTATGTCTTATGTAGTACATAACCTTTATTGATGGGTCTATTCCAGATTTGTGAAATGCACATTTACTAATTAGACTTTATTCATAGTCAAAATTGAGAAAGGAATGTTGATTTGAAGGTTGATTTCAATGTTTGAAACAAGACTGACTTTTGCCTTTGACTGATGGACTCATCTGATAACAAAGAAACCCAGAAAAATCTGGCAGCAGTGGAACATTAGCAAACTGGATATATTTATTTTTGATTCATTTTTACATGCTAAAATCAATGTTTATGAACTTCTCACTCAACAGAAAAGTCTATCGCACTGAAAAAATTTTGTATGTTTGTGGAATCTGTGAGCTCTGAGTAAATATTAATTATAGGCAATTACATGGGACAAAACATTGAAACGAGTCACCAGGTGCCTTCCTCCATGTCTTTCTTGCTAATAAGAAGCCTTCTTGTGTTGGGGCTGTGGTATTCTCTGCCTCATATTTGGAAGGTCAAAAGCACAGCTGTACAATAACACATTTGAGATAGGGTATGACATGATTGTCTAGTCAGGGATTAGGATTACAAACACCTGTCTTTCACCACTCTGTACCTTTGTATTTGTTTGCACAGCTCACTTTCTTTCTGTCTGTGGCATGATGAACAGAACACAGTAATTCTAAACACTTTTCTTCACACAAGCAGGGTCTGCAATCTGGGAACAGTTCAACCTCATAGATACGTTTTCTCCCTCTGGAAAATGTGTAGACAGTTGAAGTCAGGTTAAAATTAACCCAAATGGAAATGTGTGTAAAGAGAAAAACGGTTCAAGAATATATCCAAGAAAGCTTAAAACCAAGCATATCTGGAGCAGAAGAAAAGCTTGCTTACTGAAGGACAAATGATTTTGCTTGGAGCTAGGTTTCTGTGAGCACTGAGGTTTTGATGGTTTCCTCGCTTTGGTCACTCCAGCTATTTAGTCCATGGATTCTCACATTAGTTATATAGGGAAATTATATGGATGGATGATTTGTAATCAAACTTAAAGTTCTAACTTAATCTGCATCATTTGGCAACTACCACTTGCTACCTTGGTTGTTTTGCATACTGCTGTCCTTTGATGTGACCCTTGGTCTCAAGGCAGGGTGAAGGCTTTGTCATACTCTCAATCAGGGCAGTGCCTCTGGTATCCTATATCTTTGAAAGTACAGATGTGCTGTGTTATCAGCTTAAACTAGAATGAAAGGAAATAACCCAAGTGGCATTGCTTCTCTGGGAAGACACAAATTTGATATATACTTTTTAAAAAATGATTTGTTCATGCCACCGAGGTAAATCTTCCTCTCAGCAGTGAAACTGAGGTCCTGTGAGGATACTTTGAGGGTCTGGGATTCTGGAATAAAAACTATACCCCAAAGTCTCCTGTGTTTAGAAGTGGAGCCTTTGAAACATGATTGGAACAGGGTACTAATTTATCACTAAGTTCATAGCCCAATGTGCTTTTGGCAGTTGGAGTCTGGTTGGAGAAAGCGAGTCAGTGGGTTGTGATCTGAAAGGATGCGTCTTGTGTCTCTGTGGCTCCTCCCTCTCACTCTGTTCTATTGCTGACCAGAGGTAAGCATCTTGCCTGATTAAGCTCTCCCACCATGTCATTTCTGCTGTGTACCCAGGCAGCCACAGACTGCAGTCTCTCAAATCATGAGCCCAAATAAACTTCCTCTCCTTTAAGTTGCATATGTCAGTTGTGTTTTGTCCTGGTGATGGAAAGTGATTGATAAAGATAGCACTCAACTTTACTTGTGTGCAGAAAATAATGGTGAGTAGAGAAATTGTGATACTTTCTGGGTGGCCATTCTAATTTGTAAGATTCATTTATTCAGAGATTTAAGATATGCAGCCATTGCCTACGTGCATTAAGAAGGAATTCCAAGGGTAACAGTGTTTTAAGAGACACATCTTGGCAATAGGCACTGTCCACAGAGAGTTGTGAATAAAAACTTACAGGATCTGGACTGTCGTTATGGGGAACCCTATCAGTTGGCTAGATTATCTTTTGCTGTCAAAGATTAAGAAGGGGGAAAAATCAGTATGTTTACTTAAGTTACATTATATAATGCTTTCAAGTTAGAAATCTCTATTTTTATTTATGCGCTTTGAGAGTGGGACTAAAGATTGACCCTGGGCTTTACCTGTGCTGTGCTGAAGTACATGTTCCACCATTAGTCTAATCCCCGAATCTCTATGTTCTATGTAAGAAGCTTTGCAGATAGAAACATCAAAAGAAACCATCATACATCCTAAAACCAAAGATAACACCACCAAAATCAAAAGACTTTATTTACATAAATACTGAAACTCTAAATTTTCATTTTCTGTTTAAAATTATCATTTAGTTGTTGAAATCTCTCAGATTTTAGCAGCATAAATATTTCTACATACAAAAAAAAAGCATAGACTATCGATATTGGCACTAAGCCACTGCTCCCTTGTCCTAAGTGACCTTGGTGTTATCTGTGGTTCTTCACCTTACTCCTTTTGCTCTGTTTCTTGACATCACGTGTTGAGAATGTAACCGCAGGAATGTGCATGTAACTGCTGAGCATGAAGGTGCAAACAATGTTATGCTGACTTCAGCTTTCGTAAAGCATTGTTCCCCTTAAACTGACAGGTTAACTTTAGCTTTTTTAATAAGCTCTAAATCACACATAATAAAATCATGATTGAATGGGATATTTTGGAAATGGAATGTCAATTGCATTCTTTCCTTAAAGCTACTTTAAAAAATTGTCAACTGTTTTTGAAAAATATTATAAAGTGGATTGACATATTTTCCTGCCTAAGCATATAAAACTCAGTGAGAACAACGAAATCTTTCTTGTAAAGAGCTTTGTTGTCTCACTTCCTTCAGCACCAAGTCACCAGGGCAACTCTTCCACTACGTGGATTCAAGAAGTAGCCCTGAAGATAAATGAAAGAACCACGAATACATGCCACAGCCTGGAAGCTGCTAGAAGCTTAGGCGCACACCACAGGCTGATTTTCTGGGTTTCAGCTCTTCTTTGGGGAAGTAAATAATGACTTGCTTGATTAACCCATTAACAAAACTAGCTTAGTTGACATTTTAGAGAATTAAGACAGTTTATTTTGAGAAATAAATTTGAGTGGGATATGTTATGTATTTTATAGAATCTCTGCTGAAATGGATGCTCAGGACTGGTTGTGGGATGCTGGAATTTTCTGGCCAGAAGTTTAAAGAAGTGCAGTCGCTCTTTATTCTTGTGACAGGGGGAGGAATGGAAGATGTCATCTTTATGGAATGTCTGCAGCATGGTGATTCTAGGGAAGTTACTCTCAGAATTTAATTTTTAACAGAGAATGTTATGATATTATCGTATAGTATTTACCACTCTAAAACCTAATTCAGTATCTCTCCCGTACTTGAGTAAATTCTTACAAAATATTATTTTTCTATGAACATTATATATTTCACTTTGTAATACAAAATGAAAGTATCCTAAGTAAACTTAAATTTTGCAAAGGTAGGACTTGAAACTTCTGTGAAAAATACCTCTTCTATTTCTTCCAAAAGAGTCCTACATACTTTCTCATTATCTGCCTGAAACATAGCATTATTTACAATATATAAAGTATAATTCACAGGTATTCTAACTAAGTGAAAATCCCTAAATGGCTCAAAATGATCTATTCTCCTTCCTTACCCATCACCAATTTATTAGATACTTGTTATCAGGCTCCACAGTAGAGAGGAAAACTCACTGCTAGACTGCAGCAAGTCCAGGGGTGTCAGACAGAGTGTATGTAGTGTTTGGTGTCTTCTCTGAGAGACAGGAACTACTCAAGTCCTCGGAACATAGACTATGATGAAGAGAACCTTGAAAGGGCCATCCTCTCACAAAGCTAACTTCCCTGTAGGGAGATTCACTGATGGGAAACCAATCCAGGTAATATTGTATTCAGATTCACGCTAGGAAGGAGATAAAATATGGCCACGTGATAGAGAAGGAGGAGGAAGTGGAGGAGGAGAAGGAAGGCAGCATTAGGCAGTGTGGGCAGGAAAGCTGGCATTTCCAGCTGTCACCTGAGTCTCCAGAGGACTTAGCCCTGCACAGGTGTCTGAGGAGCAGTGGGAGCAGGAAACGAGAGGCTCATGGGATTGAAGGGAGTCCAGTATATCACAAGGACAGGACAAGACAGGAGTCACTGTGACAGAGTATAAAGGGCAGAAAAATAGAGGGAAAAGAAGCCAGGAGGCTGAATGTGTGAGGCCTTAGAAAACTCATTCTGGTTGTGATGGGAAGCAGCTGAGTGGTTTACAGCAGGCGGAATGTCTTGATCTGATTAATGCTTAGATCATGCCGCACAGAGACTAGACTGTGGGGGCAGCAGAGGAGGTGGGAGGTCATTGGGGAGAAAGGGAAGCAAGGATCCCTCGGGATGGGTTTGTGGGGGAGCACTGTCGTCGTCTCTGGCCAAGGATATGAAAAGGCAAAAATATCGAGAGATATTTGTAGGAGAAGTGGCCAGACCTACTGCTGCCTGGACTACCTGGGAAGAAAGAAAACAATTAAAGGTTGACTCTGCCTGTATGAACTGGATATTGGCTTAAAACGTGGGCCTCTGAGGTAGAAAGCAACCGTCTGCCTTTCTCATGCCCAACACAGATGAGTGTCTGATCGCCAAGTACAGATGTCAACTCAGGGTGTTAGCCATTACTGATGGATGGTTAGTATGTGTTAGATACTGTGTAAAGCCTTATGATGTAATAGTTAACTTCTATCTCTCAACTTTATCTGGAAGTAGATGCTATTATAATTGCTAAGGGTATAATGACAGCAGATTCTGAATTAGCCTAGAGAGAATGTAGCTCATCTGTCTGATTTTTTTACGCCAGGTTAAGGAAAGAAAAAGGGTTTGGATTCAGTTGAAACATTCAAGCTGCAAATGCAGCTTTATTGTCACTGTCTTACATAGCGTTTTTCTTTTTCTTTTTCTTTTTCTTTTTTTTTAAGTATTTGGTATAGGATCTCAGTGCACAGCTTGGACTCAAAGTGATCCTCCTATCTTCAGCCTCCTCAGCACTGGGATTACAGACTTGTGCCACCATGCCCAGAGTCAAAACTGACCTTTTTTTTTTTTTTTTTTTTTTTTTTTCATGCCAGAGCTCAAACTTGGGACTTGTGTTTGTCAGGCAGATGCTGATGTCACTGAGCTATCTCCCTCGCTCCCAGATGGTGTTGTTGAAACTTTGGTATAGGATGAGATCTTCCAAACAGACTGTATAAATAGAATAGAAAAGATGCTTGAAAATGGCATTTGGCCTTTAGCAATTTAGAAGCTTCTCAAAGAAAGAATAGTAGAAGAGCATAAGCAAGTGTGATTGGCAGAAACCAGGCAGATCAGTTTAAGTTATACTTAAAGTTCCTTACAGTTCAAATATAGAATTGTTTTTAAATATCAATTTTTAAAAGTTTTTTTTTTCTTTTTTTAGGAAAGGGAGCCATGCAGATTTGAAAGCCAGAGGTCATGTCTAACAACATTTTTCTCTATGGAATACTAGTGTTTGCAGAGAAAACAGTTTAGCACATAAGCCGACCGATTCCAGGTCCGTCCACATATACCATCAATGTGCTAAACTTTCTGATTGTTAGTAGATGACAACTAAGGCAGAGTTGCCTGAACCCTGACTAAGCTTTCTTGAAGCATTTAGACACTGGTGGCCTGTGCTCTTCCAGGTACCATCATCCTCTGGACAAACTTGTGAAAATTTCTGTTCTTCATAAGAATAAACCTAAAGAAATGTAAGATTGCTTACGTTATATATGCCGCCATGCAGAAAAATTTAATAGCATTATATTCAAACAAAACTGGATTCTTAGACCCTCAGGACAAGTTCATTTGTTCATGTTGTACATCATCTCTGACACAGGAGTATAACAATATAAAGAATGAAAATTAATAAACCATTGCTAATTGAACCTATATTAACAAACATGTAATTAGGACCTTATCTTGAAATAACTTGATTTTATAATAAGAAAACTTATCTATGGGAAGTTATTTTTCAAACTATGAAACAATTAACATTTTAACTTATAAAATTAATTTTAAAAATATACTTTTATTTTAAGTGGGAGAAATAAAGACGTATATTCAGAATATTTACAAAAATGGTGAGGTGTATATATCTATAAAGGCTCATCTTTATTTGCAAAATATGGGCAAGTAAATTATTTTCCTTCTACAGGTTCCAATGGGACATGAAACCTTTTATATAAGTTTATGAAAGATGTAATTATCTGTTAAAGACCTGATACATACAGCCTTTAAAAAATTTTATTTTTCTCATATATCCTAGTTTATGTACAGCTGTCCCCTCTAAAGCCTCATGGACTCACAAGTTGGAGTGTGGGTTGTGGGACTGGGCCATGGGGCTACGACACTCAGTAGGTGATTACTCCACTGATGAGTTTGTAGCTAAATGTTATACTAGGAGGTGACATGTGGCCCAGGAAAATGAGTCACTGGCGACATGGCTCAGGAGCATCTGTCCTCCTTCATCCTCCTTCACCCTATTTTTGATTTCTGCCCCCCATGCCATGAGCTCTTTCTTTCCCTCTTTGTCCTCTTACTATACTGCCTTGTCTTGGAGATGCTCAACTATTCTCTGAAATGTCTACAGGCTGGCAGTCAAAATAAATCTTCAGTTTAATTTGTAGGTGTTGTATCTTAGAAACAAAAATATAACACAGACACATTTTGGTACCAAAAAATGGGGACATTGTTGCGATGCTACTTAAGCATGTGTTTCAGAAGCCTTTGAGTCTGGAGGAAAGCAGAGAGAGTTGGAGATGCTGCTTGAAGTGGCCCTACAGGCCAAGCCTGTGAGAGATGTTCTTAGAGCTCAAGGGACCAAAATGGTGACAGAACAGCAAGCAGTAAAGACCAGGCTCACCAAGTTTCTGTTGGGGATAATGACTCTATTGGCGGTTGGATTTCAGGCTGTATATATTATGTTCTGGTAGAAAATTAGTCTACCTTTTACTCCAGTCTTGAGTTTTGCTGAGACTGAGATCAAGGGTGACTGAATAATTCAGGTGGCAGAGGAGCTTTCAAGGTAGCCTAATGTTTAGACAGTGACAGGGACACTGTTAGAAGCTTTTAGACAATTCTAAATTCCCAATTCCTTGGGAATCAAGGGCTGAAGGCATAGCTCAAGGGTTTAAAAGGTTTTGAGTTTGGTTAAAAAAAACAAACAAACAAACAAAAAAAAACAAAACAAAGGTGTAGAAAAGTTGGAGCCTGCAAAGAAGGAGCATGAGAATAGCTACTTCTAAAATGGTCAGTATTTAAAAAAAGCTTAAGTGCTTTGAATCTGAACAGGAAAAGGGAAAAGCTGACAGACACCCCACCCCCATTTCCACATTCACAGGTAGAAAGGTGGAAGACTTAGCTTAGAGAAGAGAGCTCCAGTACAACTGGATCCAGAGTAACAGCCACCTATAGAATGGGAATTGACTCCTTAGGTTTCAGTTCACCAGGCTCCTCCAGCCAGGAATTCTGCAATCACCAGCCAAGTACAAAAGGCTCAGCTGCTGCTTCAGCTGAGAGGAGACCTTAGCATTACTGCGTGATGCTAGCTTTATGTACATTCAAATGTAAGTATTCTGTAGTCAGGGAGATTTACATGCAGATGTCAGAAGAAGGCCTGGGAGGCCAGGCAGCATATCTCTGAAAGAGCAGTGTGGGAAGTTCTGAGAGTCAAGTTGAAAGTGCAGTGGAGACCCTGAGATATTGGAAAAGCTTTGCATGTGAAACATCTGTGCAAAACTGCAAGGAATGATGAACAAAGACGGCCTGAGAGAGGCCATGTGGGCTACAAGTGTCACTAGTGCCCTACAGATGAGGCCACTCAAGTTCTTTGGAGTTCATATCTCAGCAAAATTTGCCCCAGTGTGCTGGACACTGAACTTAACAAACTTAATGTTTTCTCTGCTGGTTTCAGTCTTACTTGGTCTCATGTCTTTCTACCTCTTTGTCTCCTTTTGAAATGGGAACCTTTACTCTCTCTGTCCCTTTATATGTGGATAGTGTTTAACTTTCTTTTGAGTTTTACAGGGGCTCCTTGCTAATGGTTCACCTTAAATCTCAGAGGAGACTTAGGGTTTGAGCTTTTAGGCAGTGCTGACACTATTAAGACCTTGGCAATTCTTTGAGGTGGACTAAGTGCAGCTTGCATAAAGGGAAGTACATGGATCTTTTGAAAGCCAGGGTCAGGAAGTTATGGCTTTCATCTAGATGTCTTCCCTAAAGCCTCGAGCACTCACTCATAGGTGCAGCTCTAGGGATGTGACTGGATCGCGGAAGCCTTCCTGCTGTGTGTGAGGAGGAGCAGTGAAGCCCCGCCCAAGGAGGCAGGTTCTAGGAGGCCTGGCCTGGAGGGATCTAGCTGCTTCCCTCTGCTCTGGGCCACTCACTCTGCCTTCTACCTGCCACACTGAGAGCTCCTTCTTCCCTGTTGTGGCCTCTTGGCTGTGCTGCTCTGCCTTGGAGCTGGCTGAATATAGACGAAGACCACTGCACACTGTGAGCAAAAACCAATCTATCTTCCTTATAGTTGTGGGCATTAGTGATTATGTCTCAATACTGAGAAAGAAACTAAGACACCAACTCTAAAGTGAGGTTGCCTAACAGTGAGACAGTATGGTTCATTATTGTGACTAATGTTAGAATTACATTACAGAGATTTTAATGTATGTATATATGTTGTGAAATTGGCTAAATTATTTTAATATTTCAGAGCAGGAAGAGCAGCAATTCTACAGAACTTTTAATTCTCAAATAAATACATTTTTACTCCATGGAAGAGACTAATTCAGTGCTTTAATTGCTAAATCTGTGGCTTCTGAGTGTTTACAGATACAGATGAGTCAAGGTTAAGAAATTGTATTGAGGTATTGAACTAACACATGGGCTCTCTTGTGTGGTGCAAAAGGACCACAACTGGCCAGGAGACTGAGTGTGACTATCAGATCTGTCACTTGTAAACTATGTGCTTTTGGCTTCAGTCTCATCTTTATTTATAAAACAAAGATAAAAGTGCTTGCAGAGTTGTGATGAATAATACAAAAGATTAAAAACACTAAATACTAGGTTATCCAAATGCAAGCTGATATTATTGCTATGTAACACTGAGACTGATGTGTAATGTACAATTTTTTCCTGGTATAATTAGAATTAATTATTTAGAAATAGTCAAGTGGAAGTAAGTGATTTACTAACAGGTAAAAGAGTTAAAATAACAAATGTAAATGGAGTAAAAACATAATTGGCTCTGGTCAAAGGCAGAAAGAAAAGTATATCTTCCATCCTGGAAGAGAAAACAAATTGGATGAAGATTTATTTAAATACCTTCTTGACAATGATATTGATATGGAATTGAATTCTAGGGTGTTTTATTTCTTTGTAGTATTGCTGTGCTAAAACCTTGATTGTGTCGTGCACAAAGGCTATTTGAAAGGGACTAGATATGGACCGTGTTTCTATAGCACACATTCAATGCTGGTAATATGGTTTCTGAGTTCAAGCACAGCTATTTCCGTTTTAATTATGGAAGTTTTCAAATTAAATTACTCACTATACCTCATTTCAGAATAACGAGTTACCCAATTTGTAATAAGAATGAATTCACTCATAATAATTTAATATAATTGATCCAATATTTTTAAAGCTCATGATACAGAATATAATATATTCTAAGATAATTCTTTATTATTTTTATTGCCATTATTTTTATTGTTTTTATTTGAGTTGCTAACCATATTACTATTACAAATTATAAGTAAATGGAAAGATAAAGGAAATCAAGTTCTGATACTAGTTCATATTGTTCAGTTTTACTTTGTGTACTATCATGGAAAATCAGAAAAAAATTAAGAAATCTGACTTTCCAAGATGTGGCTGTTATAATATTGTACCAATATCTATAATTCTATTGTACCAATATAACACCTTTTCCACCAGTCTTGGTAGTAACACTGCTGATAATTAAAAGGAATAGATTAAGAACAATGAAGGAGAATATATTGAATAAATTGGAATAGATTAAGAACAATGAAGGAGAATATATTGAATAAATTACTGAATCAAGCAAAGTTTCCTTAATGCCAAGAAATTATTTCCATTCTTCCTGCTGTTGATCATTTAAATTCTATGAAAGAAATATTTTCACGTGACATTAATCATGTATAACCAGTTAGATTTCATTCATTTAGTCTTTCAATCAACTGATTTTTATCGCTCCACTGTCCTATGCAGGAATAGTACCTTTCAATACTACTGTTCAGACACAGTATAAGTATGAGGCTTTAGCACCTTTATTGAATTGACACCAAACCTTCAATATGTTCTGACATCACTTTTGTATTTGTTTCAAGATAATCAAAAGCATCTATCTTGTTTATGGTTTTGACACATCTTGATTTTGACCTTAAACAGGTCACTAGACCAATCTGCACCCTCAGAATCTACCTTTTGGGAACAGAAGTGGCCTTTCAGTCAGTCACAGGCTTTTGGGAACAAAGTTAGAAACACATACTAGAAACAATTAGAAGCAAACTAGAGTCATAGTGTCATGGTCTTAAAGAAATATTTCATATCTATATCTTGTACTCTGAATGCTAGGTAGACAATCCTCATATACTAGTTGTTGCTATTGAAATACAAGTCTGCTTTGAAGCTCTGTTTCATTGCTTTTTATTCTTTAAAATAAAAAATAAAACAAATATTCAGAAATATCTTTTTAGGTTGAATGGAAGTAATTGTGGTTAAGGGAGTGACTGGGAGCTCAGCTGAACTCAGATCCTGAACTAAAGAGGGTGTGCTGTTTTTGTTAGAAAAATAAAAAGCATAGTGCAAATATTTTTAAACAAGAGAATTGTCTTCAGTGTAACTAATAACGTATACTAGAAATGCAACCAAATTTAGCTGTTAATAAAAAAAAAAACATATGCATTGAACATTTATTCTTTACCAGCACCAGATCCTGACTCATGATCCAGAGAAGCAGTTCTGAGAAGACTATTTTCAGTACACACACGCTTTGTCCTTATCTGCCATACATGAGGATGAGCAGATGGTCGTCAATGGCCCATCCTATTTCAACATGCATTGCACCATACCCATATATCTGAGTCCTAGCTACCTGTAGCCAGCAGCTTGTAAGCCTGAGCTTACCCAATTCTTGAAGTAATTAGGGAATGATAAATAATCTTTATCATTGTATGTGGCAATAAAAGAATTCCTTAGGAATTTTATACATCTGTACTGTCTTTTGTTTAATATTCAGATAAATGATTTATAAGTTAGCCAATCAATTAAATTAAGCATGTTTCCTAAGTTCTCTCTCTCTCTCTCTCTCTCTCTCTCTCTCTCTCTCTCTCTCTCTGTCTCATCTTGAAAGTACTATTAGCAAAGCATGTGTTTGGTAACAAGGTGGGGAAATTTCTATGAGTAAGAGCTGATTAAACACTGGGGAATGATTGAGAATGTATTAATTCACTGATGAAGATCTTTTGCTTTCAAATAGGACCTTTCCCAAGGTAACTTAGTCATAGAGGGATTCTGGAGTCAAAAGGCACTGAAAACACATACTCAAGAGCAGCTTTCAACCTGAAGTGGCTTGGATGGTCATATGGATGGTTATACTTAAATGATGCAGGCATCAGGCTCTACCCCATGCAGCATTGAGCACTGTTAGTTTTCCGGCTCCAGGTGATGATCTTCTAGGCTGATTACAAGGACAAGATGCCCATGAAGTCAGTAGCAGGTACCAGGAAAGTAACAAGTATGTGAGAAACACAGCGACATCTTTTTAGTTCTCTGGTTCTATCGTACCAATTTTCCCTTTCAGAGTGTACACCTCCAGACATCAGAAACATCAGGAAACAATGTGGTTGAGCCTTTTAAGTATTTTGCTGATATTTATATGCTGGTATTCATTCAGACTTACTTAGCCTGATAGAGAGTATCATCTTGTTGACAGTTTTAAAATAAGGAGAGAAAATGGCTCTCATCTTCAGAAAAATTTCTGAAGAATCAGAGATTATTTCTGATTTAGTTTTAAAGGCCTCTTTCTTCATGAGTGAATCAGTAAGTGGATTGGCAAACACATAAGACAAGTTCTCTTAATCCAGGGTTTCTGGTTGTTGAACCCCTAACATTGCATGTCAAACACACACACACACACACACGCACACACACACATTTTCATTAGAAAACAATCCCTATTTTCATAAGGTACACAAAGGTAATGTTTTCCTCTCCAAGTTATGTATTGTTGGTATGGAAGTCCTGTAAGTGAAGAGCTTATGATGTGTTTCACTCATGGCTTAAGGGTTTGAACTCATTCCTTTCTTCTTTTCTTCATTTAGTAAATAGTGATTCATTGTCTACTGTATACTAAAAGCAGGAGGGATACGGTAGTAGATAAAACATCAAATATCTGCTATACTGATTGAGCGACAGTATATAACTGAATAAAATATGAAATGAAGTAGCAACAAACACGAAGAAGAGTGAGGTGCGGGTCATGACGGGTGGGCTGGGTGCAGCGTGGGGTCACAGACAGGCCCTCGAGCTCTCTGGAGCCCTTTTGGTGAGCTGACCCAGGAGAAGAGCTCAAAATGTTAAGATGCTGTGGCTCTTATTCTTAATACAAATTTTTCATATTTTAAAAGTCTCCCAAATTCAGTATCTGGCCTAAGTTTTCTTTTTATTTATCATAGGTCCTCACAAAAGTAATTTATATGCTTTTGTCTTGGAAAAGCTTAAAATCTACTAGTCCTCATTTTTGGAAAGATAAATTATGTTCCATGACTCTACTCAATCTCAGGTAAGTTATTCTTACTCTTTGTCTTACCAGAGTTTATATTTGTCTGGATCTTCACAAATCTCCACATTCTGCTCTGAGCTTTCCTGCTGAGCAGTTCTTGAGCTCTAGCCTGTATTAGAATCACCTGCAGGGGTTAGCAAGCTATAGGGAAGTTGCCCTATATAATAGCGCCCTGTATAATATCTAACTCAATAGGTCATCCTGTATAGTATCTAACTCAGTAAGTCTGTCATGAAGAAATGTTCATTTCTAAGATTTCCTGGATGACACTGCTGCTGGCAGATCCTGTGTGGAGAACCACTGACTTGTAGAACCCCTCACTAATTCCTGACCAGAGAATTGATGCTCAGCTCCGCAGATCTCACAGCAGTGGAATGTGGTGAGAAATAATAAGGAATCCTACAAGAGAGCCTCGAAGCTGGACAGCTGAGGCAGTGATCTCTGGCAGGCTCATCTCACAGGAATGCAGCTCTTGGCCTGTGGCCCCAGGGAAGGACAGCCCCGCAAAGACAGTGAAGAGTAGACTAGTTGCACCAGTACCCAAGAGCACAGGATGGAGAGCTATCTCTCAAATTTCCTCTTCACATGTGCACATGTAGTCAGCTAACTTGCCAGAAGAATGACCTTTTGCGAACTAAAATTTTAAAATGTTGATCTGGTTTTTATTTTACTAGCTAAGTAGCACAGGTCGAATGTTCCTTATCTGAAATGCCTGGGACACAACTGCTTCCTACTTTGGGTTTTATAATATTTAGAATAAAGGTGTACATATGTATGTGGAATTATATATATGCAAGTATAAATATGAATGTACATATCATGGGCACGGAGCCCTACTCTAAACACTAAATTAATTTAGTATTAATTCTTAACACAAATTCATGTGCATATAATAGGCTGAAAGTAATTTTGTATAATACTTCTTGTGTACCTGCATTTTGTCACATGAAATTAGGAGTAGAATTGTTCCCTTGTGGCTCACTGTTGGTCCTCAAAAGTTTCAAATTATAGAGCACTTCAGGTTTTGGACTTTTGGATTATTGATGCTCATCCTGCTTTTATTTTAATGAAAAAAGAGTTTCTTTATATTGAAATGTGTTAGATCCAGAGGACTTATGCTGCAGGTGTGAATTAGCAGAATCTATGTGCTTTTACTGTTAATTCCACAGTGAAAACTCTTTTAGATCTTTAGGAATTTATACAAGATTGATGAGCTAGATAAAGTGGAATTAAAACCCTATATTTCCTCGCAGAATAAAGTATCATATAGTACACCATAGATAAAGGGAATTACTTTATTTATAAGCTGTTTGGGGTTTATACTAAAAGCATAATGCTACATACTTCAGGGAAAATGTTTACCACATGTAGAAAATGGAGAGATCTCTGAAAAATTTGAGTAGCCAGAAAAAACAACTAGATATTAAGCAATAGATAAAAGTGATGGCTAATTTCTATGTACCCGCATATCTAAAATACAGTGCTTAGCTATCTGTTCCAAGCCACTCTCGATATCACTGTGATGGCATCACTTAAACATGATTAGTCTTTGATATAGTAGGTCTGGAGGAAGGCAGCTTTCCTGCCATAGTGTGAGTAGCCTTATACAATCAGCTCAAAAAGTTTCAGTGTGAAATCTCAGACTGAAATTTCTTAAAGTAGAAGGATTTCTACCTTAAGACAGGGGCTGGCAAGATGGTTCCGTAGTCTAAAGTGCCTGCTTAGGAAAGCTTAGGCAACTGCAGGGACCGCAGTTTGATCCCCAGCACCACATGCTGCGCCAGCCCCATCCCCATCCCCGGGGCAGGCTGAGCTGGCCATTAAAAAAAAAAAAAAAAAGATTGCACTTTACAAACTTAGCTTAAGCTTTTAATGTGCTGCCCTGAAGTATTTGGATTCAAGAAATTTCAACTCTTGCCTGGCAGCTGGCTTTAGAGAATTCAGCGCCTACAAGTGCAGGAGCCAATACTTCTGAAAAACAATCTCCTCTAGCCCTTTCTTGTTTTCTCTTGCTCTGTCATATCCTATTGGTCTTGTTTCCCTGGAGAACACTGGCTAATACAACAATATACCAAAGACAGCACTAATTAGTTGGAGTTATTGGATCTTGGGACTGTTTTTTCATGTAACTATGGTGAACCAAACAATTTTTTAAAAAAAATTTGACTACTTGAGAGTGATTTAATTTTGTTTTTAATTTCCTCTTCTCCACCCTTTCCTTTATGGAAAATCAATAGAATTACTCGCTACATATTGCTGATATTTCTCTGAAGCAGGCCTCCCTCTGCTTCCTATAAGTTATCGTGGAAGGTAAATAGGAAGGTAGATTTATAATTGAGAAGTGATTTGATCAGAGAGAGAAGGCACTGTCCACCTCGCCATATATCTGAGAGTTAAATCATGTTTTTTTGCAGCCTTAAGTGCCAAGACTTCAAGTAATTGTTCTGACCAGGAAGTGATGGCTCATTGAATGCAAGAGAAAAGTTATGTACACGTCTGCCATTATGCACAACTCCAAGTTCCATATAATTAGTGTCTCCAGTCACAGTCTCTCAATACAAAGTCATTCATGTGTATGTGCACTTAGAGCTACAATGCTCAAAGTTACAAAATGGGGCAAATTGTGTGGAGTGTCTCGTCTGTGCAAAGATCCACAATGTCAGGTGATACAGATGCAGGATTTGATTTGGCATGGTAGTATCTCAGTGGGGAAGATCTTATTATCATTAGGTCTAGTTTCTGTGTGAAGAAACAAAAGAGTATGAAAGGTTTATGTGACCTGTCCCGCCAAGTTATTAAGAAAAAAAAAAAAAAAACAAAAAACTAGAATTTATGCAGTATCTAACTCCAAAGCCTGTACCCTCTTCCTACACTTGATTTCTTCTTTGTGACAATTGGAGTTTTACAGTGCTAAGCATAGTTTGAAGGCTGAGGATAGAGCTAGTGGCATAGCGCCTGCCTAGTAATCATGAGGTCCTGAATTCAAATCCCTATACTAAGTAAATAAAATGTAGTCTGAATAAGTCTGCTTCTTTTAATAGTAAACCATCTTGAGTGGCTTTGGGAGTCATGGAGCACCTGTGAATTTGCAAGAGTCATCCAGGCTTTAGCCCAGCGCGGGCTGGTCCCCCACCTTCCCTCAGCCCCCGCCCTGGAGCGTCATGGGCCCTTTCTGCCATAGCCTTTACATGCTCCTGCTACTGCTACAGACTTCACCATGCCTCTGCCAGTTCCTGGAGGAGCCTTGCCACCCTGGCTTTGGTTCTGAGAACTACACTTTTACTGTTCCCCAGTGGCACCTAGAGAAAGGCCAAATCTTGGGCAGATTGAGTTTTGAAGGATGCACAGACCAACCAAGAACAGTCTACTATTCTGCCCACTCTCAACTCAACGTGGGTACAGATGGTATAGTTACAGTGAAATGGCCTCTACAACTTCATAAACCACAGACCAGTTTTTCTGTCCATGCCTGGGATGCCTCCTTCAGAAAATTTTCTACCAAAGTTACACTGGAGGCAGAGGGATCCCATCATCAGCACCACAGCCACCACCAGCACCATGAAAACCACCAACTCCAGCACCATGACCAGGACAATTCACCCGGAACACAGCTAGAAGCTATCAAATTTCCCAACTTCCACCATGGTCTCAGAAGGCAAAAGAGAGCCTGGGTTATCCCACCCATTAGCTGCCCAGAGAATGAAAAAGCCCCATTTCCTAAGATGCTGGTTCAGATCAGATCCAACAGGGACAAAAAAACTAAGATTTTCTATAGCATCACTGGCCAAGGAGCTGACACACCCCCTGTTGGTGTGTTTATTATTGAAAGAGAAACAGGATGGCTGATGGTGACAGAGCCTTTGGATAGAGAAAATATTGCCAAATACACTCTCTTATGTCATGCTGTGTCATCGAAAGGAAATGTAGTGGAGAAACCCATGGAGATCCTGGTCACAGTGATAGATCAGAATGACAACAGGCCTCAGTTCATCAAGGAGGTGTTTGAGGGATCTGTCATGGAAGGTACTCTTCCAGGAACTTCTGTGGTGCAGGTGTCAGCCACTGATGCAGATGACCCTAACACCTACAATGCTGAGATTGCTTACACTATCCTCAGCCAAGAGCCCACATTGCCTCACAGCCAGATGTTTATCATCCACCCGATCACAGGGGTCATCAGCGTGGTCACCACTGGGCTGGACCGAGAGAGTTACCCCATGTATACCCTGCAGATTCAGGCTGCTGATCTTCAAGGTAATGGCTTAAGCACGACAGCAAAAGCTGTCATCACAGTGACTGACATCAATGATAATCCTCCCATCTTTAACCTAACCATGTATGGGGGTCAGGTGCCTGAGAACAAGGCCAATGCCCTCATCACGACGCTCACAGTGACTGATAATGATGCCCCCAATACTCCAGCTTGGCAGGCTGTGTACACCATAGTAAATGATCCTGATCAGTTCACTGTCACCACAGACCCAATGACCAACAATGGCATTCTGAAAACAACTAAGGCCCTGGATTTTGAGGCCAAGCAACAATACATTTTACATGTGACCGCAACAAATGCAGTTCCCTTTGGAATAATTCTTCAGACCTTCACAGCCACTGTCATTGTAGATGTACTAGATGTCAATGAAGCCTCCATCTTTGTACCCCCCCAAAAAAGAGTAGAAGTACCAGAAGACTTTGGGGTGGGCTTGGAAATCACATCCTACACAGCTCAGGAGCCAGATACATTTATGGAACAGAAGATTACATATCAGATTTGGAGGGACACTGCCAACTGGTTGGAGATTAATCCAGACACTGGTGCCATTTTCACTCGAGCTGAGCTGGACAGAGAGGCCTTTGAACACGTGAAGAATAGTGTGTACACAGTGCTTGTCATTGCTGCTGACAATGGTTCTCCAGTTGCAACTGGAACAGGAACGCTCCTCTTAATCCTCTCAGATGTGAATGATAATTCTCCCATCCCAGAACCCCAAAACATGCACTTCTGCCAGAGGGATCCCCAGCCTCACATCATAAACATCACTGATGCAGATCTGCCCCCCAACACCTCCCCCTTCACGGCGGAGCTCACCCACGGGGCTAGCGTCAACTGGACCATTGAGTACACGAGTTCAACCCAAGAGTCCATCATCTTGAAGCCAAAGAAAACCATGGACGTGGGCGACTACAAAATCCATCTCAAACTCACTGATAACCAGAACAAAGGTCAAATGACCACTCTGGATGTTGGCGTGTGTGACTGTGAAGGAGCAGTCAACAGCTGCATGAGGGCAAATTATGGGGAAGCTGGGCTGCAGGTGCCTGTCATCCTGGCCGGAATCCTTGCTTTGCTACTTCTGATTCTGCTGCTCCTATTGTTTCTTCGGAGGAGAAGGGTGATCGTAAAGCCCTTACTGTTCCTAGAAAATGACACCTGCGACAACGTCTATTACTATGATGAAGAAGGCGGTGGTGAACAGGATCAGGATTTTGACTTGAGCCAATTGCACCGGGTCGGGGATGCTCCGCCTGAAGTGTCTCGCAATGACGTAGCCCCACCCCTCATGAATATGCCACAGTACCGACCCTGCCCTGCCAACCCTGATGAATTTGGGAACTTTATTGATCAAAACTTAAAGGTGGCTGACGGTGACCACACGGTGCCCCCCTATGACTCTCTCTTCGTGTTTGACTATGAAGGGAGCGGTTCTGAAGCTGCCAGTCTGAGCTCCCTGAACTCCTCCGAGTCAAACCAGGATGAGGGTTATGATTATCTCAGTGAGTGGGGCAATCGCTTCCAGAAGTTGGCGGACATGTACGGAGGGGGCCAGGATGACTGAGGGACTTAGGAGACTCCAGCGGTGTGCAACGCAGGACAACAACATTCCTGCCCCTTGAGATGAATTCCTGGGAACAAGACTGATCTATTACACAGTTCAGAAAGTTATGGCTTCGTCATCACTTTATTTTTATTTTTTAGTGTGTGTGTGTGTGTGTGTGTGTGTGTGTGTGTGTGTGTTAGGAACATTTTAACTTCATGAAATTTTATTTTTTTGTCCCTCCGCTCCCCGCCACCCCATAATCTGTACATAGTAATGAGGTTCCAAAGCTCCTGGAATTTTGATATTTCAAAGTTTCAGCCTCAGACATTTTTGTGAACTACCAGCCACAGTGGCACACACTTCTAATCTTAATATTCAGGTGGCTGAGGCCAGAGGTTTGCTGAGTCTGAGGCCAGCCTGGGCTATGTAGTGAGTTCAAGGACAGTCTGAACTACATAGACCCTCACTTAAAAATAGCAGACCAACAAACCAACAAATAAATAAAATTTGTTTCTGTCAGCAACTTACAGATTTCCTTTAGGAAATTTGCCTCAAACTTAAAAAGAGGGCTGAAAGTAAAACATCACGTATGTACTTTTTAAAAAAAATGTTTTCCTTTTTTTTTGAATTGAGGGCCTCCTTCCCTGTGTCCTAACCACTGCACTAGTGCCCTGTGTCCTGATCTTTCTCCATGCTTATTCTTAAAATCCTTCCATATGTGGGAGGCCTGTTACAGACAAGCCTGGACTCTTTCCAGGTGACAGGCATGTGTCCAGGTCTGGCCACGTCTTGACAGGGTATTGTGGAGTCTTAAGGCTTTTCTTGGTTTTTCTTTCCAGGTCCTCAGCATTAGATTGAAATGAGCATCTACACATTCACTTAATCTGAGTCTATATTTGTTATGTGACTATCTTTGTGGAGTGCTTGGGTTCTATATCAGGAGCCTTAACTAGAAAATATGGTCAACTTCCAGGTGTCACTTCTTTCCTTGTTCTTACTTATTAATGATGCTTAGAATAGTACCTACAGTGCTACAATCCAAGACAGCAAAGAATTACAGAGATGGCAGGAGAGCCCGTCATCATTTTGACCATTTAGCAAGATGATGTTGAGGATAGCTGAGGTGGGCCAGCCTCTTTCCTTGACCATCCAGGAGCAACAGCTGAATCTCAACATGTGTTTCCTACCAGAGAACCTCAGCCCGTGGTCTGTACCTGAAAGCTCTACTTCTCCAAATGCCTATTTTTGATGGTGTCTAGAAAATGTACTGGCCAATCAGAACATAGATGCCTGATTCTAAGTGTGCACAGAAATAGAATATTGGCGATTTTCAACTTTTTTTCTTAGGGGAGGAAAGATAATACTGTTCTATGGGATGTTAAGAAAGGGGAAGACTGGCAATGGTGGCATACGATGGTATTACTAGCACTCAGGAAGCTGAGGCAGGAGGATTGTTGTGAGTTTGAGGTCAGCCTGTACTATATACTTGAGACCCTGTCTCCAAGGCGGAGGCAGGAGAGAGGACTTTGGTTGAAAGTTTTTCTTTATTTAAAATCCAAAATTCAACTTTTGACTACCACAGAAAAATAGTTCTTTGAAATTGCTTTGCTGTTGACTGGGGAATGGAAAAAAAAAAAAATGTCTGTAATCAGTTGTTGGAACTCTTGATTTTTGCTGTAGTTTAAGCCATGTCTAATGTACTTGGGTGTCAAGAATATCATTGTAATTTTGAGTGTAAATGTGTATGAGTGCTAATGACTTTGTATTTCTTTTCACAGTAGAAAAGAAAAACAATCCAGGCTGAGAAAAGTATTTGCAATGGTGATGCATTTTTATAAATTTTATTAAAGAATTTTGTTAAGCCATGGAAAAGATAGTAAACCATCTTGATTTTTCTCAGACTGGCACCTTGTTAGGTATTGGTCTGAAAATAAACCAAGAACAGATAACCATAAGCCACATAGTTTTGACATAAGTAGGACCTCAAGCTTGAAGTATTTAGTTGTATCAGATTACAGAGTAGTACTACTGATGGCCCAATCAGTCATGATGATTAATTAAGATTATTTCTTTTCAGAAACCAGCAAAACCATTCTCAGAATTTTAAGATCACTTTTGATAGTTTCTGAGTGTATATTATTACCCATTCCTTTATTCTTTCATCCAATACATACTAAAACTTTATACCAAAACTCTATATTTTATGTGAAGAAAGTCTACATAAAGATGTACTACCTGGGTGTGGTGTCACATGCCTGTGATCTCAGGACTTGGGAAGTTGAGGCAGGAGGACCTTTGTGAGTTCGAGACCAGTCTGGACTATAATGTAAGTTAAAGGTTAGCCCGAACTGCATAGTGAAACACTGTCTCACAAATACAAAAAAAAAAAAAAAAAAAAAAAAAAAAAAAAAAAAAAAAAAAAAAAAAAAAAAAAAAAAAAAAAAAAAAAAAAAAAAAAAAAAAAAAAAAAAAAAAA
>PVJA010026239.1:0-29864 GCA_004027025.1 Myocastor coypus | reverse complement strand
AGTCACGGCCATGGCTTGGCCATTTTGCTTTCTGTGAAAGCCTGAGAGAATGTTTTTCTCTGGGTGACTCTCCTTAGACGCACTACAGTTCATTCATCCTTTTCCTCTGTGGTCCCATAATCTCCTTGACCAGGAAATTTGGGACACTTCTGAGTTATAGGATATTACAGCACAGGTTCTCTTATATCCTGGGTCTTTATTGACCTTGAAGGGCTAGGGCCAAAATATTGGCTATCCTTATAGCCCTTCTATTTCTCCAATTTTCGGTCTGTTAACTTACATTCTTAACCCTCTAGCAGAAAAGCTTTGTGATACTATTACTCTATAACACAGGTACTTGTTCTTATCATCGCTGGCTTTCTGAGTATCAAATATCTTTGACTTAGATTGGAAGTAATATTTTCTGGCCATCATTGATATTCTAATAACTTTCCATACAATGTGATATAAGCAGTTACACAATTGTGACACAGATATTTGGAGATTCAAGGAAATACAAAATTGTAGCTTTTCAAGAATATGGTTTTTGGCCCAGTCTCTTACTTTCAAGTACTACTCTTGAGAGAATGACAGTAACTGAGTTTACACCAGGAGCAGTACATATCCAAAAGACAAGAGTGACATGTATTCCAAACATAGTTTTAGCATTACATTGTGCTATAGTCAATATGCTGAACGTTTTGAAGGTTCTTGAGACCAATATCTGATTCATCCTGTGTACATAAGTGTATGGTTTTGCTATTGATATGTTTTCTGCTTTGTCTGCGTCCAGTCACTTCTTTGTTTAATCCATAACACATTCAGCTGTGTTATGCCCTTAAGTTCTTGTTTGCTTCTTTAAAGTTCTTATATTAGGGAGACTATACGATATTTACACATATAGGTCTGGCTTATTTCACTAATGAGTATATGTTCAATATACTACAGAGGTTTATTTTCCTACCTTTTTATTTGAGTATTTTAGTTTTTTTCAGTGAAAAAATACTTTTCATTATGTTACAAATATTACTCCAAAACTGAAGAAATTACATTCACCACTCACTTTTTCTAAACACCATGAATTTCAAATTCTAAAATTATGTGACTTTTAACAAAGTGTAAACCTTAAGTGAGGTGTCAGGGATTTGGCTTAGAGGCACAAGTGCCTGTATGAGAAATGCAGTCTTGAGTTAGATCTCTGGTACCAGAAAACAAGAAAGAAAGAAAGAAAGAAAGAAAGAAAGAAAGAAAGAAAGAAAGAAAGAAAGAAAGAAAGAAAGGAAGAAGGAACCCTAACTGAGCTTCAGTAACTACTTCTAACTACTAAGGAGTAAATGACTACTTCTAGTCCTCTGCCAGACTCAAATCTCTCTGTTGTTGTTTTCAAGATCTATTTTAGGTGAAATACTCAATATTTACAACTCAGCATCTTTAGCTTTTTAAAAATATCCTTTCTCAGCTTGTCCTACCCTTTGTCACTGACTTTTCATTGCTAATACTGTGCCCTCCTAGAATTACAAGTGGAAAACTCCCACTCCATTACCTCATTTAAATGCTTTAATTCTTACAAATCTTACCACTCACTCAACTCTTTAGTTTACTAGTCTTTAGTACTTTTACTGTTCATCAGCTCTAGATCAACTCTTAGAACTTAATGTTGATGATCAGTTATTAATATAATTATTTTGCATATGCACCAACACTCTTGCCTCACATTAGTGTCCTATTTTGGGGGATAAAATCACTTTTTTTTGTCTTTTTGAGACAGGTTCTCGCTATGCAGTTCAGGCTGTTCCTGAGATCACTTTTGTAGCGCAGGCTGGTCTTGAACTCGCACCAATCCTCCTGCCTCAGCCTCCAGAGCGCTGGGATTACAGACGTGAGCCACCACGCCCGGCCTCCAAAAATCACTTTTATGAAATTCACATTATCACCTGCTCCATACCTGCCACAAATGGTGCTGCTGAATATAACTAAAACATACTTGAGAGCCGGGCGTGGTGGCTCACGCCTGTAATCCCAGCACTCGGGAGGCTGAGGCAGGAGGATTGGTGCGAGTTCGAGACCAGCCTGGGCTACAAAAGTGAGCTCAGGACCAGCCTCAACTGCATAGCGAGACCCTGTCTCAAAAAGACAAAAAAAAAACATACTTGAAAGAAAGAATTGTCAATTCACATGATCCCCAAGTAGCTGCCCCATCTAGCCTAGGTAACCATCTCCTAAGTGATTTCTCCTGCTTGCCTGGATAACTCATACATTTCTACCTAAAGTTAACATTTCTTACCTATTCTTCATCCTCAGCTGGAAGCCTTAATACTTTATCACAAAAACTGATGACATTAAGCAGAAGTATCCTCTGTCCTTTACATCTTATAATTCGCTTTAAACTTAATTGACCAGTAGGAAATGTTTACTTATTTCCAAGAAAAATCCCTCAATGTTGCCTTATAGAATTCGTACCTGCTATATTTCACAAAAAAAAAAAAAAAAAAAAAAAAAAAAAAAAAAAAAAAAAAAAAAAAAAAAAAAAAAAAAAAAAAAAAAAAAAAAAAAGAAAGAAAAGAAAACTATATTCTAGTGGCCATGGATATAGCTAAGTGGCACATGCACCTACCTGGCATGCTCAAGGTCCTGAATTTGAGCCCTGGTGTTGAAACAAACAAACAAACAAACAAACAAAAAAGCATATTCAATGTAATGATTCATGTAAAGTTAACAAGCAATAATAGCATTATTCAAGTCTATTGCAATATAAAGGAGGCATAACTTAGACTGAGCTCAATCCTAGAGAAATAACTTCAGAGATTTTCTGATTTGCACTGAAACCAAAGGTCACAGGACATGAATGGCTCTCCCGAAAGAGAAATTAAGCTTTGTCACATCTCAAAGAATTAGATTATAAATTGAAAGAAGGTGCCCACTGAAGTAGGACTCTCAGTCTTCCAGAGGTGGAGACAGAACAATCTCTTACTTGATAGTAACTTCACCGTTCTAAGAAACTGCACTAATGTCATTGAGAAAGATAATCTTGGGTTGAAATGTAGCAAGAAACTTTTAAAATTATTTAAAATATAAAGAAACAATCTATGAATTTTCCAAAGCAAATGCTGTATAATGAGGAAAGTTAGAGTCAACAAGAAGTAGAAATTAGAAAGGGAAGAAGAAGAAGGCTGTGTCTCTTAGTCCACTGAAGGGTAATGTTAGATCACTCCAGTCACTTTCTGTCTGCTTTGTTGTCTGCATAAGTGCTATCTAAATGGTAGGAACATGGAAAATGAGATAGTTTAGCAGACTCTGTGCCTGCTTAGGCAAACACAGGGACCAGGTTTGATCCTCAGCAACCCATGCCCTGCTGGCCCTGCCTGCAGGTATGCTGAGCCAGCCACCACTGCATATGGTGGCACAGGCCTGTAATTCCAGTGCTAGGGAGGCTGAAAATAGGAGGATCATTATGAATTCTAGCTGCAAAGTGATGCCCTGTACCAAATACAGCAGAGAAAGAAACAGAGAGAGAGAGAGAGAGAGAGAGAGAGAGAGAGAGAGAGACAGAGACAGAGAGAGAGACAGAGAGAGATAGAGACATAGACAGAGAGAAAGAAAGAGAGGAAGGGAGGAAGGAAGGAAGGAAAGATAAGTCAGTTGTTGCTGAAAAGAGAATTTTTTTCCCCCTAGCTATTGATAAGTAGGTAAGAGGACATTTCCTGGGTCATCATAGTAGAGCTACAATTTCTACCTTTGCTTTTCCTTATCAGTCTTAACACTTTTGCACCCTCTTTAATTTATTAAAATTCCATCTATGGTCTAATCAAGTGTCATTAATTTAAACAACATTGGAATTTGGAAAATTTGCAAATGTTTATCTTTAAATTAGACCTTTTTCTTGGGCCCTATATTTTAACAGTACAGCTTCATAATTACCATGGTGTTAATATGTTTGAAAGTATTTTTTCAGTAATACTCAGAAAAAAACTTATGTATTAAACAAGTAAAATGAAAATAATCCTATTAACTTCTATATATTTTGATTTTAAGCATATTGTGTGCCTCATGATTTTTAAGTTTCAAATGTTATAGCAGTTTTAAAGCTTTACATATCATTGCATTAGAATCCCAATAACCCCTATGTTGTCACCTGTCCTAAAGTGCTAAGTAAAGAAATAAACAGTAGTGAAGGCCCAGAAAGGATCTTCAGTCTACATGGACATGCTGGAAAGAACCAAAAAAAGGTCCTTAATGAGGTGTCCTTAATCTGTCCTTAATGAGGTGATAGAAACGTCAGTGTTTTGTGGAAAATAATAAAGAAGAAGAGAATTACTGCTTTGTTTGCCTGGAATGTGCATAGTTGACAGGGCAGGTAATTCTGATTAAGCCATGTTTAAGCATCATCTCATCAGTGATTCTGCGAGATTCTAGGAAGACAGTCATTGTTTGAGGCTGCAATTTTGTCCCTCTCCTGAGATTACTTCTCCCCAGAGAGCAGACTCAGTTTGAACTGAATTGTTGAGCAGTTTCTTCCCTTTAGCAGAGGGATAAACCTCATGTCGATGTGTTCATGGGGGAAGGCGGTTCTTAGCAAGCGCTTTCTCTGGAGACTATTTTATATGGAGTCAGAGATAACTGTGACTAGACCCACAATGTTTGATGATGATGACTAGATGTGAAGGAAAATCTGCACTCTCCTTGAAAGAAGAGAAATTTTCTACATTTTGGCTAAACCTGGCCCTTTTCCCATGTTTTGGTATGTCTTCCTGAACAGGACAGGAGTTTTCTTAAAACCTTCAATTGTCTTTAAGTAATATAAGTTAGTGTATTTGAGGTGCTGAGGTGTAGCCTTTGAAGTGCAGCCACAGGTCCATGTTGCCTTACCACATAGTTCCCAAAAAGTGTATGTGAGCCCAGTGGGAGTAACAGCCATGCTGCACACTATAAACTGAGATTGAGCCTTCAGATAAGCTATGACTTTCAGGGAATAAAAGGTTGCACAATAGAGCTGAAGCACTAATCTCAAAACTTGAGAGACATTAGATACATTAGGCAGAATTATATTATGTATATGTATTATGGTTACTCTTTCTGCATATCTTTCTCTCTGCATATTGCAGCATTGATTTGGGACCTGCTCCCTAGTCCAGCTCAACTATGTTTATTGATCCATGATCACTGCCTTCTTCATGAATTAATAAAACCTGGCCTCAGCCCAAGAACCAAGGCATTTGTTCTGGTTATCCATCATTCTAGCTAGAGTTAGCATTTAAGACCCCGTGTCTTCCCACAACCACAGACACGTTTTGGTATTTTTATTCTCAACATACTACATATTGGAAGTGGTATATGGGGATTAGCTCACTAGAATTTGAATCTTTCTCATGGAATTACAAACTGCCAGATCCCAGACCATGATGAAGTTCAGAAAGTGCACTCTGTACCTAGAGACGTGTAGACACTATGGCAAGGTACCTGGAACTGTACATTATGATAGCGGGCCACTAGAGAATCGTGCACATACTGCAAATAACTGTAGTCACTCATGGTGTCCTCACTGATGAAGTTAGGATTTCAGATAGATACTTCTCAAGGAATTGACATGCCTACATTCAGAGAAAAGAAGGCATCTGGGCCGAAGTTTTAATATAAAGAGAAATATTTTATTTATTTGTATTTAGTACAAGGTCTATAGGGTCTCACTATGTAAATCCAATTTGTAGTGATCACCTTCTTGAAGCCTCCCAAGTTCTCTAATTACGGGTGCACACCACCAAACCCAGTCTCAGTATGTCCCTGGGGACAGGACTGGCACTGCACGCTGGGGTCAAACCCCAGACACTGCTCTCTGAAAAGAAACATTTTCAAATGAATACTAATATACCAAGCTTTATGTTGTTATTATTTACTGCTGGGCACTTTCAGGTGCAGACCTTGAGTCCCTATTTCACAAGTCACAATCAAACCACATTACAATATTTGATGGAAAGGCTTTCACTTAATCTCACTTTATAACATTATTCTCAACAATTTTTTTGCTTTAAACATACATGCTTTCAAGCCCAGTAATATAAATAATAGCCACTCTGTCAACTTTGGATACAAAAGAAATGGCTTTCTTAATAAGCTGAAATTCATTTCCTTACTAAAAGTTTTTAACAAAGAATCTCACGTTATAGCTTCTAAATTACCATATTTAGATCTGAAAAATGGTTTTGAGCTTAATTGTACCCTTCATATTTTAGTTGATGAAACTTATTCATTTATATAACAGGGCTTACCTAATCCAGACATCTAGGTAATAATCAGACAATGATGACAAAATGGGCTCTGCTACTAGAAAGTGGTTACAAATAAGAATTTTACAGTATAGTCTGTAGTTTTATTGTTTTTGAAAAACATGTGTTCTGTTGCTCAATATGAAGGGGAAGACTGAAAGAAGCAGATACAAATTAAGTATTTTCTATACTGTTCACTCTTGTATTGCTTACTAATAGGGCTTTTGTGTACAACGAATACGGATATAGTGTCCTCGCTTTAAACTAAAAACGTTTTATTAATTTAGAGCTTACCATATTTATTCTTGCCATTCCTGTTATTTTTTTCTTTCTAAAGCAAGGGCTCCTTGTAAAGTTCAAGCTGGCCTTGAGTTTACTTTATAGTCCATCCTGTTCTTGAACTCACAGCAATCCTCCTAGTTCAGATAACCAAATGCTGAGATTACAGGAATGTGCCACCATACCCAGGTTTTATTCTGGCTATTGAGTGTTGTTTTACTTATTTTGGAACACTTACAGTCTGTAGTACTGGGATAGATATAAATGATCTAAAGATAATTAAAACAGCATTTCCAATTCAAAGTTTATAATCTCATTTAACTAAATGTTCTAAGATATAAATCTGATACAAAGATCTGAGATAATCAACATTTAAATATGTGTATGATATACCTATAGGAGTATTTGTGTGAAGTTGAGGGTGAGTATATTATCTAAATACCTGTTTTCATATCTACATATCCTTAACTATATAGTTCATCTTCCTGGTCCTCAGCTTTAGAAAAAAAGTTGAGAAAGGTGTTAATAAAAGATAAAGAATGCCTCTTATTGATATGAAGCCTTTTGAACTTTGTCAGGGTTATAATAGTCTAGGAGGCTCTTGAAATTCCCAGACCACTAACACATCTGATAACAGGGATTTGTGAAACTATCTGTATCATTAGGTAGCAAACAAAAACTATTCAATGGATATTTTCTTACTGCTATTTGCCAGAAATTTAAGAGAATACTTAGACACCATTTAATCTGATAAAAATAGAAAATTACCAGTTGATTTCTGAATTTATCTGGTGACTGGGGACATTCAGTGTATTAACAAGTGGCATTCAGTGCTCTGTATTTCCTAGTCCTCATTTTGGCTGACATTTCCAACAATTTTAGTAAAGCAAAGCACATTAAAAGGAATGGAGGAGAGGAGAAAAAGAGACACAGCTAGAGAGAGCCAGTGCTAGAAAGAGAGAGATAGAGACAGAGAGGATGAGAGGGGCAAAGAGTTTTCAATAAAATGAATAAGAACAAGCTGGGCGTGGTGGCACATGCCTATAATCCCAGCACTGGGGAGGCTGAGGCAGGAGGATCAGTGCGAGTTCAAGACCAGCCTGGGCTACAAAAGTGAGCTCAAGCCAGCCTGAACTGCATAACCAGACCCTGTCCCCCCACCAAAAAAAAGTGAATAAGAACAGTCCACATTCTGATAGTCCTTGAAGAATATATTAAAATTATTTTATCTAACTGTGACTGAAAACAAATTCATCAATTTGGGTGAATATTTGCTAATTGCTACAGTAGAAATTTTCCTGGCCTTTATGTATTTTATTGTTAATTCTTAGCAATTTGATTTCAATTTCTATTTTCCAATTGAATGCCTATATACTTTTTGATCAAGGATTTTTCAAATTCTGCCCAAATAATGACTTACAGATCTCAAATCTGTAGAACATGTTACTGTTTAGAATTCAACTGATAGTTATTTCTAGTTATTTCTTGTTGTTCTCAAAGTATATCTATGACTTTTTTATGAGCTTTGTATTTTGTTTCTTTAAAAGTACTTACAGAATTAATGCTGTTATCACGTTGTAGCTTTTTTTCAAAAGACGACCTGAATGTATCATTTACTGCAGTCTTCTTTCTGGAATGTTTGTTATATTATATTTGACTAAAAGAATTGCATAATTGTATTTTTCATTATGGTTTCACATATTTGTATTTTTTGGTGAAAGTTTAACTGGCTTTTCTTAAACTTATTAATAAAAAACAATAACAGAAGTATTTTGATTAGTATAATAAAAGAATTTAGAGTGCATTTTCTTCATTCATGTTTGACCTTGAATTTCTAAAATTACATACAGGCTTACTTAGTATGGGTATGTGTTATTGACATAGATTGAATTCCCCATATACCCTATCACAAAATAGTAAGAAACTGTCAAATGATGAAGGGTAATCATTAGTAATACAACCATCCAATGAAAATGTCAGGCCTTTGGTAAGGTACATAGCTTTGCAATTAACCTGTGTTATAGACAAGGACATTTACCACATTAAAATATAAAGTACTGAAAACATCAAACAAAATATATTTGCTTGAAGGAAAATAAGTAGCTTTAGAAGATACTGAAATTCCATACCTAAAACCTATTTTTTCCGTTTCTTCTCAGAAAAACAGTTCCATTTTTCTTTTGTTTTTGTTTTCCATTTGGAGCAGCTCCGGGATTCTGCAGGGGGTACAGCACTGTGGTGCGATTGTGGTCCTCACACAGCCTACAGCCGCCATGCCTACCAAGCAGTAAAAAAGCCAAGATGATCTCTTTAGAATTCAGCCTCAGACATAAAAACTGTAATAAATTGTCTACACTACAAACCTTGTGGTAATGTCATATTTGATATTAAAAAATAGTATAATTTTCTCTCTTTTCTAGAAATAACCAAAAACTTTGTATTCAGAATTTTACTGGAAGTCATGCATATTAACAGGAACAAATGAACTATTTTAGTCAGAATTGGCAAATACATGAATATTTCTGAGGAATTTGAAAGTCTTTATTAGAAATAAGAAGCAAATTGAATGCTGTCCATGAATATGAGTGAATATACAAAAGTTAACTTATATTTGTATAAATTATGTAAAATCCTATAAACAGTATATCTGTATATACGCTTACCATTTAAAATCTTAAAATCTATAATGAAAATGTTTATAAATAATTCCAACAGAACTTTGAAAGTACATTTTATGTACTAAAATTTAAGTGTAGTTGTTCAGGTAAATTAGAGAAGGCCTAAGAAATTAGAGAGAAATATATTGGACTGCAAAATCAAAACATGAAACATCTCTGACACATCCACATCACTGAGACATCCACATTGCTGACATGTCCACATCACGGACAAGTCCATCAGCCCTTTGATTCAAGGCCCTGACTCTTTAGTGTTGCTCCTTCCCACCGGACTGGCCCCTGAGATCTTCCCATGACCTCTACTTCTTCCCTTTGTCTTCCCTCAGCAGGCATTTCACAGGTTTGGCAGTTTACACTTCCTGGGGCATCCACTGTACTTTGTTCTAGCTTTGGGTATGAACTTCTAGTAAGGACTCTGCCTGGCCTTCTAGGCCTACTAAAATCTGCAATGATATCAAGGCATCACAAAATTCATCATTCTTTTATTTTATTAGTATTAATGAGAAAGAAATATCAATGAGACAGTTTTATAACCGGTTAGTAGGACAGATGCAACAAGAAATACATTGCATATTGTCTTCATAGTGGCTGTTCAGGGTACAAGATGCAGAGATGATATCTTGCCTAAATACTATTAGTAAAATTATTTCTTCTCATTGAACAAAGAGAAAGTAGCTGTATTTAATAATAGTAGTGGGTTATCAGTACAACTGGCAATATTGGAGGATGTTGACTTGAGTTTTTTTATAGCTCTGCATATTAATATGGCTTTCCTTTTTATATTGCATGATTAGATTTTTCTGCTGGGTGGTTACAACCAAGATAAAACAAGACCTACAAAACAAAAAATGTAACCTTGAAGATCAGTCAAATCCTCTCAGGATTACCCTGAAGCCATGCACAGAATTTTGTAGAGCTTTTGTCAGTGTCAGCCATCTGCTTAATTATACAGTCATAGTGTTTGCTCATACTGTGTGAAATTCAAACTAGTTAGATACAAAAGTTTGTCAGCTGCTAAATATCACTACCCATTATTAGTGTCCCCTACTTATTTCTATAAATACAATACTATAACTGTCTTAACCATATAGTCTCCCCTAGGTAAAACTTTTGGTAGGTGCTAAGGGTATAAGTCGTCATTCTGTATGTCTTTTAAATCAGTATCGTGTGAACACTGTCAAAGCTTCTTGTCAGCTGGAAATGTACTAAGGCCCTAAGATTAGGGCTACCATGAACACTGAATGTCTTGGTAGTTGGACATGGTAAAATGAATTTTGGGCATCCCAGTTTTCAGGCAACACCATTAGAGCAGAAAATTCAGGTTCTACTTTCTTACTTTCTCTAAAGAAATCTTCATAGAGTTGCACCTATAGCCTCTAAGGCTGCTGTAGCCTGAGATGGTCTCAGGGCAGTTTTGCCACTGCCTGATGTAGTGTACTTGAGTTTGTTTTAGTGTTAGTCTTATAAGTAATCCTTTTCTTTATAGCTTTTCTCTCTAGTGAGACTGCAACCATTTCACATGTTTTGCTAGTGACTTTCATTGTAAATAAGACGAAAAGCAGGTAAAGGTGGGCATGCTACTTCCTGAACCTTGACATGCTTTGAAAATTTCTCCTGTCCACTGAACATAACCATAAATTTCCAAGAACTCTCTGGGCATGTGCAAAATAAATGCACGTTTTCTGCTAGTATAATACATATGACCTCTTGATCAATTGTCATTGGAGTTTTTGTTCTCATCAGAAATATAAGGCTACCATTCGCAGTATGCCTGTCAGCTTTCTTGTCCTCTGACATTTAACTACAATTTCCTGTCATCATTCCCACTTATACCATTCTAGTCCTTCTCTAATAGTAATATAGAACACTTTCCAAACACCTCCTCTGAACCACCTTCCAAAGCTTATGAACCACATTGATTGGTATAAACCCAGCAACACAATCCATGCTGTGTACCACATCCTGCCTTAGGCACTCTCTTATCACTGAGACAAAATGACCAAGACTTACACTTTAAAGGAGGAGAGCTGTAGTTTGGCTCATGGTCTTAGTCTATAAAAAGTAGGGGACCAGAGAAGCCTTATGGCAGAGTAGGTGCTCAATTCATGGTGGCTAGGAGATGGAAAGAAAGGAGATGGAATGGAAGATGGATCCTTTGAGATCACAACTATAGAAACCTCGCTCTTCCCACCACTCTCTTCCTCCCAAAATAAAATTTAGTTTTTGATCTACTCATGATTAAATTTCTCACAGATCCAGTCACTTCCAGAAACACATGAAAATTTTTGCAGATGTTTTTATATGTAATCATAATGCATAATTTGTAGTAACATAATTATGCTCAGCAAGTAATAGTCTCATTTTCCTCTAACTTACACGTTTATATTAGTCTTGATTGATATTACAAAAGGTCATGCTACTCTTTAAAAGAAAATGTGTTTGTATAAAAATGTTCATATATATATATATATATATATATGTATATATATATATATATATATGATTAAATGTTTTTAGCTCAGTGGTTTAAAGTTGCTGCAGGCAGATGCATGGGCTGAAGGATTGATCCCCGGCGCCTGCCTGCAGGCCCACCCCTGGGCCTCACTGAGACAGCAATTGAGACAGGGTAGGGTGGTGCATATCTGTAATCCCAAGTTTTATGATGCGGTAAATAGGCAGATTACTAGGAGTCCAATTTGATAATGAGCCCCTAAACACCCTGTAGACCCTTCCTTAAAAAAATACAAGAAAAATGTTTTATTGTTATATCTATCTGAAAAGTTACTGATTAGAAATCCATTTTTATTGAAATGCTTGTTCCTACAAAATACAAATAGTACTCAAGTTGTTATTTGAGTCTTTTCTTCAATTAGACTGTATACTACTTAAAATGTAGTCATACTCATTTTTAAGGACATTGCCTTCCAAGATTAGAAGCAAATGAGAATGGACTTTTGAAAGAAAGTGTTCAAGTCTGGTTGAAAATAGAAGAGAAAGAAAGGGACAATAGAAAATTATGGATAAATTGAATGACCTTAAAAGTACGATAAAAGAAGAAAGAGAAGAAAAGATTAAGTCAAGTATACTAAGCACAGATAAGAAAAATAATTCCGTACAGTACTATTACATTCCATAATGAACCCATATGAATCATTAAGGTGGCTTTTTAACTATTAATTATGTGTTTTTCACATGTGCATGTTAAAATAAATACTGAAAAAGAATGTGAAATATATGAAGAACATATATTAAATTTTCAGAACATCATTTAGTAATAATGAAAGGGACAGCTTGTGTTGGTGACCCCTCTTGTGGGGCACGCTGAAATATAATTCAAGACTGGGTGTGAGGGCGCACACCAGTAATCCCAGCACTTTGGAAAACTGAAAACAGGAGAATCATTATGAGTCTGATCAGCATAGTGACACCCTGTAAGCCCTGTAGACCCTATCCTAAATACATTAAATAAATACATAAATAAATACATAAATAAATAAATAAATAAATAAATAAATAAATAAATGACAAAGGGGAGGTATTCATAGGGGAAAAACCAGGTAGTAAATTTGTAAAAATATTTACTTCATGCACACATAATTACTTCTGGAAAAAATGTTGACATAATATTTATGTAAGGCCAACCTTAGTCATAAATAAATCTCTATAAATGTTATCCATGGTGACAGTTTTATGATAAAGTATTTTATTAATTTTGTGAAGACATTCTACTTTTTTCAAATTAAAATTATTTTGTTGTGACTTTTGGGGGCAATTAGCTTTACAGTCATTAAGGGGATTGTTGTTGATTTGACCTAGAGAAAGTACAGAGATAATTAAGTTAAATTTTTCATTAGAATTTGTTTTTAGCCATATAAAGGTAACCTCAGAAGAAAAGAAAGTGTGAAAGGGACACACACACAGAGCGAAAGCTATGGAGAGAAAATGACAGAAAATGGTCATCTGCAAGATGTCAGAGTAGTACAGAACTTCAGAAATCAATCTTTTCTGCCTCTTTTAAAAAATTTTGTATTACTTTTAATAAGAAAAATTTGACAGTTTCAAAACATGTTAATAGTACATTTGTAATGATTGATACAATGCTTAGTGTTGTACTTGTGGTAGTTATACAGAGCACAGTGTGTAGACATAATAAATGTTCTAATTGATATTGCTAAAGAAAAAAGAATCTTCTCTTTGAACTAAGAGGAAGTAGTTGTATACCTAGTCTAATATTCCATAATTGCAATGGACTACTGCTGAAGCTGGCAATGTTGGAACCTGTTGATTTAAGCCTTATACAGTTCAGCATACTACTCTATCTTTACATTTTATGCCTTTTAGTTAAAATTTTCTGCTGTGGTGTTAAGGGCAAGTTAAAGCAAGACCTGTATAACAAAACATTTAATGTTTTAATCTTCCAAGGTCAAATATCCTCAGGATTATCTTTGTAACCATGTACAGTGATTTTTGGTACACTTGTCAGTCTTCAAGCACCAGAACTGTAGGTAATATATTATTCTTTTTAAGCTTCACAATTGTTGACACGTTGAAATGAATCCTTAGAAAACTAAGGTAGTTTTTTTTTTTTTTTAAGTCAGTGTAATTAAAACAAATTAAGGTATAAAGAAACTGTCTGCTGCATGTGCTCCTGAGCCATCAGCCACCAGAAACCAGCACCTGTCTGCCCACACAGACCATCCTGACCTGCACCCAGTAGCAGCAAAAACAAGCTGAGCACAGCGGGACCTAGCCAAGCACATATAGAAGTGATCAAGACTGGTGGATCCAGACCCAAATTTCGATAGTTGCTAACAGCATATCTTCACCAAAGTGCAGAGTTCATACAAAATGACAAACAAAAGGAGCAAGGTGTAATTTCAGGTACCGAATCCAATGAGAACAAAGACAAGACAGTACCATTATAGAAAAGGTGAATGAAGAAGCCAAAATCTCTGAACTGGTAGTATTCAAGAAGACAGACAAGGGTAGAAACATATAAAGGAACTCAGATCAAAGATAACATCTGAAGAAAAAAGGAAAGACATGAATTAAGAGAATCTGAAGTTGAGAAAGAACTGCAGAAATGTATGGAAGAAGGCAGACCAGAAATAACGTCTCAAGTCAAAACAGACATCTCTAATATAACAGCATCTAAAGTAGGGGAACAACTGAGGAAAGGTAGACAGGAGATCAGAGTGGAAATAATCCCTGATGCAGAGAAAAAAAGGATAACTATAATGAAAATCTTAAATGCTACTAAAGAATACAATGACAAAAAATAGAGAATAGAAAAATGATGGAGTCCCTGATTGAGCAATTCCCATATTCTTTTTATGGAAAGCAATAGAGCAATAGAGGAAAGAAATAGATATCATGAAACTGTTTCAAAGAGATATACAAGAAAGTAAAATCTTAATAACTAGCTGACCAAACTATATGAATGAAAGTGAGGATAGAGTTTCAGATCTTGAAGAAATAGTTACAGCTAGTGAAAAGGTAAGAAAGTATCTCTTAAAAACAACTGGGATACAGGAAAAAATAATTCAACATCTGCAAGATGATGCAAAAATGAACATTGTGAGATTAATAGGAATCAACGAGAATGAAAGAGTCAATGCAAAGGATATAAAAAGAATATGGGAATAAGTAATAGGAGAAAATGTCCCAAATATGAGAAAACAATTTGACATTCCAGTAATTGAAACATATGGAACTCCAAATAGCATCAATCTGTCTAAAAACAAACCCAGACATAATGGTCAAGATCTCAGAAATCCAGCAGAAGAATAATATACTAGAAGCCTCTAGAGAAAAGAAACAGATCACATTTAATGGAAAACCCATTAGAATAATGGCAGATTTGTCTTCACAAACCATGAAGTCAACAAGAACATGGAGCAGAGTGCTTCAAGTCCTCCATGAAAACAAATTCAAACCTAGATAGCTATACCCTGCACAACTCTCTTTCAAGTATGAGGGAAAAGTGAAATACTTCCACGACAAGGAGCATCTAAAGAATGTCATGATGTCAAATCCAACCCTATACAGACTAAAAAAAAAAAATAGAGAGGGACCAAAAGACCCCAACTCCACAAATAAGAACAGAAAGAACCCATCATATAGGGCAACCAATGAAACACAGGAGAAAAAGCATCAAATGATAGTAGTAAAAGACATGTCAATCATAAGTCAATACTTTTCAATTAAAACCATCCATGTAGACAGACTCAATTCTCCAATTAAAACAGGCCATCAGAATGGATAAGGAAACAAAATCCAATAATATACTGTATACAAGAAATATACTGAGCTCATAAAAAACTCATAATCTAAAAGTGAAATGATGGAAAAAAATACTACATGCTCAAAAACCTCAAAACAAAACAAAACAAACAAAAAACCCAACAGCAGCAACAACAACAACAAAAAAATAGGGGTAGCAATCCTGTTTTGAGACAGTATAAACTTCAAACCAAGATTGGTCAATGCAATGGAGAAGGCCACTACATGCTGGGTAGGGCAAAAATTAAGACAAAAAGGTAACACTCATAAATATATATGCAACCAACATGGGAGCACCAAGTCATATAAGAGAAATCTTAAAGAACATGAAAAATATAATATCCAATACCACCATCTTAATAGGAAACCTTAACACCCTTTCACCCAAAAAGATAGGTCAAGAAGACAAAAAAATGAGCAAAGAAGTTGCAGAACTGAATGAGAACTTGGAACAACTAGACTGGAGAACATACACAGGGTGGTCCACCCAACCACATCTGAATGTGCCTTTTTTTCAGCTGAAAAAGGAACATTTTCCAAAATAGACCACATACTAGTGCATAGGTCATGCTTAGGTATAGTCAAGAAAACAGAAATTATCCCATGCATCTTATCTGACCACAGTGCAATGAAACTGGAAATAAATGACAAAAGAAATTAGAAGAACCCTACAAATACATGGAAATTAAACAACACCCTTCTCAGCAACCAGTGGGTTACAGAATAAATTAAACAATATCTACAACTTAATGAAAATGCAAACACGACCTACCGGAATTTATGGGATGCAAAGAAAGCAGTTCTGAAAAGGAAATTTATAGTTCTGAACTCAGACATTAAGAAAAGAGAACAGGAACGAATGAGTACTCTCACGTTGCACCTAAACTGAAGGTTGTATCTCATTTGCTCTCCCTAGTAAGGAAGAGCAAATGAAATAGAAGGAAGAGCAAATAGAATAAAAATATCCCAGACAGAAGAAAATTATAAAGATTTGAGTGGAAACTATTTCAATTGAGATGAAGAAAACAATGCAAAGAATTAATGAATCAAAAGCTTGTTCTTTGAAAGGGTGAAATTAATAAGCCATTAGCTCACCTCATCACCGAGACAAAAGAAAGCACTCAGTTTCAAACAATAAGCAATGAAACTGTGAAAATGCTACAGTGATTGAGAGGATCATTAATAACTACTTTGAGAATCTTTACTCTCACAGAATTGAAGACACTGATGAAATGGACAGATTCCTAGAAAGGTACAAATTGCAAAAACTTAGTCAGGAAATTATAAGATCTCTCAATAACCCAATAACAGTCAATGAAATACAAAATGTAATAAAAGTCCTACTGACAAAGAAAAGTATAGGTCATGATGGACTCACCACTGAATTATACATGAAATTTACAGAAGACATAATCCCAATGCTCCTCCAAATCTTCAATGAAATTGAAAATGAAGCAATCCTTCCATTATTATTCCTCGAGCCAAGTATTAAACTCATACAAAAAACAGAGATAGATGCAGCTAAAAAAGAGTACTACAGGCCAATTTCTCTGATGAGCATAGATGCAAAAATCCTCAATAAAATCCTTGCCAATAGAATACAGCAAGTCATCAAGAAGATTATATAACATGATCAGGAAGGATTCATACCAGGGATGCAAAAATGCCTCAATCTATGCAAATCTATAAACGTAATACACTATAATAGAGCCAAAGCCAAAAATCACATGATCATGTCAATTAATGCAGAAAAACACTTGAAAAATTCCAACACTTACTCATGATAAGAGTCCTACAGAAGATTGTATGAGAGGGCCACTACCTCAGTCTGATAAAGGCCATCTGTGGCAATCCAACTGCTAACATAATTCCAAATGGGGAAAAACTGAAGTCTTTTACTCTCAGCTCTGTTACAAGGCAGGAATGTCCTCTATCACGGCTCCTACTTAATGTAGTCCTGGCATCATTAGCACAGCCATTAGAGAATAGAGAAACATAAAAGGAGTAAGAATAGGTAAGCAAGAAGTTAAATTATCATTATTTGCAGATGACATGATAATCTAACTGGAAGACTCAAAACACTCCACCAAGATGCTACTAGAATTAACACACAAAATCAGCTGTGTAGGAGGATACAAGGTCAACACACAAAAGTCAGTAGCATTCCTCTACACAGATAACAAACACACTGAGAGAGAAAGTAGAGAAATAATAAGTTTTATGTTAGCATTGAAGCAAATGAAATACTTAGGAATTCATCTAATTAAAGAAGTTAAATGCCTTTTCAATGAAAAATACAATACTCTGAAAAAAGAGATCCTAGAGCATTTCAGAAAATGGAAAGATATTCCCTTCTCCTGGATAGGAAAAATCAATATTGTGAAGATGACTGTATTCCCTAAATTGTTATACAAATTCAATACAATACCTATCAAAATACCATCAACATATCTCAAAGACTTGGAGAAATCATTCCTAAAATGTATTTGGAATAAAAAACCTAGAATTGCAAAGACAATCCTGGGCAAGAAAGACAAGGCAGGAGACATTACAATTCCTGACCTAAAGATACATTACAAAGCTACAGTAATAGACCTGAAGATCAATGGAATAGACTAGAAGACACAGAATCAAACACAAACACACTCATCCATCTTATCAACAAGGGGCCAAATATGCTTATTGTAAGAAAGACAGCCTCGTTAACAAATGGTGCTGGAAAAAAATGGCTCTCCAAAAAGCCAAATACACTAAAACTTGACCTCTGGTCTGTCCCATGCACTAAACTGAAGTCAAAATGGATTAAAAATATAAACATTAAAGGAGAAACACTAGATCTCCTAGAAGATAAAGTGTGAGAAAATCTTGAAGACATTGGGTTAAGCAAAGAATTCATGGACAAAAATCCAAGTTCACATTTAATAGTTCAAAGAATCAACAACTCGGGCCTTCTCTGTCTAAGAAGATGTTACACCTCAAAAGAAATTACCAACAGAGTGCAAAGACAATCTATGAATTTCAAAATATGTTAACTAATAAGTATTAAGAGAAAAGTCTTCTATCTAGAATCTATAAAGAGCAAAAAATCATTATCGTCCCAAAATTGAAAGACCCAACCAAGAAATGAGTATCTGAGATGAACATACACTTCTCAGAGAACGAAAATCAACAAGCCTACAAATACATAAAGAAATGCTTCACTTCACTAGCCATTCATGAAGTGCAAATTACAATACTTAGGTACCATCTCACCCCAGAAAGAATGGTTTTCATAAAGAAATAAAACAACAACAGATATTAGAGAGGCTATGGAGAAAAAGGAACCTCCTCCCACTGCTGGTGGGAATGCAGGAACCATTACAGGAAGCAGTTTGGAGACTCTTTAAAAAAAACTAGAACTTGAAATCCCATTTAATTCAGCTATACCCCTAGTGGGAATTTTCCCAGAAGAACTAAAAACATCATACCACAGTGATATCTGTGCATCTGTGTTCATAGCAGTAGAATTTATGATAGCCAAATCCTGGAAACAACCAAAATGCCCATCATTTGAAGAATTCTTGAAAAAGATGTGATATTTTTACATAATGGAATATTACTCAGTTATAAGGAATAATAAACCACAAGACTTCATATATAAATGGATATATCTTGAACGTATATTCATGAGTAAAATAAGCCAGACCTGCATGTGTAAGTATCATATAGTCTCCCTAGCATAAGAACTCAAAAGAAAATAAATTTGAGAGGCATAATACAGCTGAAAGGAAATCAAGGACTTCATGATTAAACAATGAAGTGACTGCAAGAAGAAATGATAGGAATCATGGCAGCATCAAAGCCATGCACTTATAAACACAAGATAAATTAAATAATGGTCCTAGGAATCTGCAAAGTGTTTTGAAACTGAGGATAGCAATGTGTACAGTTAAACTATGCTTGGAGTGCCTGTCATTCTGGTCTTTTAGATGTGTGCTGTTCCTAATGTAATTTCAGTTACTGCTATACTCTCTCTCAAGTAAATGGTTGGTTTATAAGAAAATGAAAAAGGGTGTTATATGAGAGTAAGACACTGGGAAAATGCCATAGGATTGACCTGCCTCAATTTTGTATATATTGAGATTCCTAAGTATATAAAAATGTGTAACTGTTTTTATCACATTCTATAGAGATTTATTTGAATATCAATGATTGATGGAAAACATCAATTCCAAATTAAGTTTAAGATGTTTGATACTCAGAAAGACAGTGATGTTATGCTCAAGTATCTATGTTATAGAGTAATAGTATCACTAAGCTTTTTTTGTGGAGGATTAGGAATGTAAGGCTACAGACCAAAAATTAGAGAAAAAGAAGGGTTACAAGGATAGCCAATATTTTTACTCTAGCCCTTTAAGGTCAGTGAGGATTCAGGACATGACAGAATTTGTGCTATAACATTCTACATCTCCCAAATTTTCTGTTCAAGAAGATGATGGGGCTACAGAGGAAAGGGATTGGAGATACATAGTGTGTTAAAGGAGAGTCACCTAGACAGAAAACCTTCTCTCATGCTTTCACAGAGAGCAAACTGGTCAAGTAACGGCTGTGGCTCATCCAAATAGCTTACAATGACAACAGTTCTACAAAGCAGTACATAGTTCCAAAGTAAATCCCTAGGGGATTTGACTGTCCTCGAGTGATACAAAAGTTACATGTTTTGCTATACAGGGCTTGTTTAAACTTGCCCTTAACCACCTAGTAGAAAAGTTTAACTACAAGGCATAAAACGAAAAGCTAGACAAGAATGCTGAGCTATAAAAGGCTTAAATCAACAGCAGCCAGCACTGTCAGTTTTACCAATAACCTACTATGATTATCGAACATTGGATTATGTATACAACTACTTTCACTTAGTTCAATGAGAAGAAATTTTGTTGTACCAATAATGACTTGAAAAATTATCACATGTACACCTTATGCTCTGTATAGCTAAAAGGAAGACAATAATATGGATTATATCAAATATTGAAATGTATTTACATGTTTTGAAACTATTGTATTATTATACATTGTTATTTCTTATTAAAAATAATTTTAAAAGAAAAAAATAAGTTATGGAGCATATGAGCTAAATTGGAAATGTTCTTTATCTTTATTACTCCCCACTTAACCTTGCATTCTAGACATAAATCAAAGTCAAGTAAAGTTGCATAACTTGTCCAAATGTGCAAAGATTATCCAGTTGAATTACTACTGTAAATTTCTAGATATTCCATTAATCCACAAGCAATATTTGCTATGCAAAAAAGAGTATTTGAATAAAAATGTGGATCTAATATTTTCATATCCCATTTTCATTTCTTTTTATTTTGATGTATTTAGCACAGGGTCTACAGGATCTTACTACACAGACCAGACTCATAACAATCCTCTTGTTATCAGCCTCCTAAGTGCTGGGATTGCAGGTGTAGGCTACCAAGCCCAGTCTGGTTTGCCATCTTAGAGCACCCCAGGGGAGGGCTGGCACAGCATGCTGGGGATTGAATTATTTCATTTTAGAGAAAAACTAAACTTTTGAAAAGCAAGGTTTTTACATAACTTTCATTATATGAAAAGTAATGATTTGTCAGCTTCCACATGTTCTCTATTTATGAATATTATTTAATAAAATGTCTTTTGTTTTCCACCATATTTTACAGATATTCCTAGTAAACCACTTTGGAGTAATGCTTCTTGTTATTATTAATGATTTAGATTTGCTAAGGTTTTGTTTCTTGGTTTCTAATCTAACTAACCAGATTTTGCTTTACATGAAAGGAAAAGAGGTTTATAAAAGGAAATCAAAATCTGAAACTCTAGGAACTGCATTTAACATGAATAATAAAATGTGTTCTTTCTCTAAGCCAGGATCATATTCTAGGATTTGAAAAGAGTCCATTAATTATTGACCATTTAATAAATGATTAGATAGAGTAAAATTAATCATCCTTTGGAGGTGTGACATAAACTGTAAATTATAAGATAATAATACAAAAAATAATTTTGAGATTCTAAAATAATAAAATAGAAAATAAACTAGTTATCATTTTAAAGTTCTGTGTTCAAAGCAACTGCTGGCAAACACAAACAGCTGGGATCTATTCCTTGTACTGCACACAGAACACCTAAACCAGGCGTGGTGGAGCAACCCTGTAATCCTAGGGTTGGGTACATGGACAAAGGAGGATCACTATAATTGTCAGCTGCATGGGGATCCTGTACTGAATAAATAAACAAACAAATACATAAATCTTTTTAAAAGTTATTATACATAGATTTTTTGTCCTTTTTTTTTTTCAGGACCAGGGTTCAAACTCATGACCTTGCACTTGCCAGACATGCACTTGTGCCATAGACCTATCTGCCCGGCTCGTATATCTATTTTTTGATACAATAATATCTATAATACAAAATTATTTCACACTTAGCAACAAATAACAAGGATATGCAAAATATCAAATTACTATCTTCACAAAAATGTAAATGAAATCATTGTAAATCAGTGTCAATTTTTTTAAGTAGTTTCCTTTTTAGGGGAAATACTAGTCTATCCAATTATCCTGAAATGCCTATTAAATTGAATGTGCCAAAAAATTCTCAATAATAATATTAAGTTAAAGCAAGTCCTATGTTACAGCAGAAAAGTCGAACCTCACAGTATAAAAAGGAAAGTCATATTAATATGCTGAGTTATTAAAGGCTCAAGTCAGCAGTCCCCAATAATGCCAGATAAACTGATAATGCACTACTCTTATAGATTATTGGCCTAAATATACAGCCACTTTCTCTTTGTGCAATGAGAGATCTGTACTAATGACGTTTATACAAGAAATCATGTCTGCGTCTTACATTCTGAACAACTATGATGAAGACAACATTATGCATTATGTATTAACTACTATAAAAATAATGATAATAAAAATAAATATAAAAGACTATACTCATGAGTAAAAATAATATTAAGTTAAGTACATGATTCCTCATAGATATGTACATATATTTACATTTTAAAATGTTCATTCTGATGAAGATGACTGATGATTACACTTTTGTAAGAGACTAAATAACTTTTTCATGGTGCATCATTATTTCTTCCTACTAAACCATCAGGAGAAGTAAAAACTCAACCAAGTGGCACCTGTAACTATAAAAATCAATATATATTCATCTATACATACATATTTCTATTTTGTTACTTTAGAGAGAGAAATATAAACAAATAAAATATAAGGAAAGATATTAAGGATAAAAATATAAAACTAGATGCAATATATTTGGATTTAGATGTACATAAAGATGTATTTATTAGATTTCACAATGCTTTGTTGTAGAAAATTTGTTAGTTTCCATTATTAGAGCGAAAGGTCAGTAACAGCTCATATTCACTTGAAATGGTCAATATTCGACATTCACAGTCTTTCCCTGGTGATATTTTAGTTACTTTTTCCATGAAGAAGTAGTCAAAAGATCCTAAAATTCCTGGACATTCATGTCACCTACTTCTAGAACATTTGACCTTTCTTAGCTCATACCTTTGACTACAAGGAGGCCACATCGACCTGTCTGTACAGATAATAAGTATTCTTATTTATGGTCCCTTTGAGCCATAAATCTCTAAATCTCTAAATATGGACTGTTTGAATTACAGCTCCCCTCAGGAGTGGGTAATAAAGGAAAAAGAAAGGAGGAATCCTATTGCAATGTATAGGTAGCCACCTACTTTGTGGGGATAAAGAAATATTTGGCAACATATAAAAAGCAAAAACTCATTAAAAGCAATGACCTGTCTATATAGTTAGAAACCTGAAAAGGGAAAGCCTGGAAAATTGATGCCAAGCATATATGTACACCATGCGAGCACACATCAATGAATGTCCATTATTAAAAAGACTATGCAACTATGTGGAAGAGAAATGTAGACAAATGAAGTAGACCAGTTCAGAGCTGGAACAATGGACAGAACTTCAGTGTAATCCTATGTGGAGTATGTAAGCTAACATTAGGCCCCAGATTATGGCTTTCCACTCAGATAGACTGATTATCCTGCTATTTCAGGGCATACAATCTAGTATAAAATTTGTGCTGAGCTTCAATACGGAAGCACCATGTGAGAAAGTCAAAAGACAAGAACACATTATCCATTATGTTTTACTTCATTTTTTCTACAATGGAAGTGAATTATCTTGACTATAGATGACATGTATTCTAAATATGGTTTTGCTTATCTTATTCACATTTCAAAAGGTAGAACAACTATCTAAATAGTGACTTCACAAAACTATAGCTCAGATCTTGTCACATAATGTACCATGCTACCAGAAAGAAAGGGTACTGTTATGGTTTGTGCCTGTTTGTCCCCCCAAGCCTCATGTAGTCATGGGGCAGGGACGTCTAAAGTTTGAGACTTACTCATGATGCCCTGGTATTATGTGCCTTAGTACTGCTGGGATTATGGGTGTATGTAGCTTCCCCAGCATGGGGTGACAGTCTGAATGCAACCTAAGAGAGACAGATTCCCTCTGCTGCTCTCTGTGGCCCTGGTTGGTTGGTTGCCTCTGTTGCTATTTGTTGTTGTCCCTCTGCCATGAACTTGATGTTTTCTGCCCTGCTCCACTCAGCCTTGGAGCCAGCCGAATATGGACTGAAGCCTTCAGCAACTGTGAGCAGAATAATCCTATCCTTCTTCATTTCAGGTCTCGATATTTGTCCCAGCAACGAGAGGAGTAATAAGACACATACATCAGATTTTAAAGGCAAAGCTTTAAGATAAATTTTCCGATGATGCTTTGCAAGGTTGGAGTGTCATTCTTCAGGATACATTATACACTAGAAATAAAATATCATTTAACTGTATATGTTCCTATGGAGGAAAATATCAATTTTACAATCAAAATTACAGGGCCTACTCTGTCTCCAACTGGAGTTTTGAGAGTTCGTGCTTTCCAGTCATCCAAATCTAGATGACAGAATTTGGAGTTAGCAGTTCTAGAGAATACATAGCTTTTTATAGAAGGACAAAATTAGGAGCAAAGTCAAATCCTAAGCAATGACTGCCACTTAGTAATGTTTGATTCATCATTTGAAGAGGTCAGCAGAAAAGAGAGAATATATGATGCAATTGACCGTGGTTGATTTGAAAAAAAGGAGGGTGTTCCTTAAAAATAAGAGGAAGATATTTAGTAGCATAATACCTTAATGGCTTGTCACTGTGTCCTTATATGTCAATATTTTCTTAAAGATTTAAGAGCAAGCCATCATATATGCATGTACCATACTTTCTTTCCCATTCAGCCATGGGTGAACATTTAGATTATATCTCAATCCTGGTATTGTGAATAATGCAGCAATAGGCATTGGAGGACAAATACCCCTGAGATGAAAATTTTGTTTCTTTTAGCCTATAACCCAGTAGTGGATTTTCTGGATCATCAGGTGTTTTAATTATTTTTATTGAAGAGCTATAGGACTATAATATTTTTCTGGAATTGACATTATACTAATGGTATTAAACCAGTTATAGAAGGATGAGTACTGTATGACTCCACTTATTTGAGTTTTCTAAAACTGTTGAACCCATAGAAGCAGAGAATGGAATGTTGGTTTCCATGCACTAAAGAGTGAGAAACGAAGCCGATAATTTTATTCAGCAGAAACAGATTTTAAATTTATTAAAGGAAATTTGGGTAGCATGTCTGTAGCTAATAATGCTGTATCATACAGATGAAAGCTTTTATTAATAGAATATATCTCATTGGAATAGCCATTGTCACAATAATGAACAAGAGAGTGTAGGAACTTAAGTCAATAGAACTACAAAAAGAAAATAGAGGAGATCAACTTAAATATTTAGGTGATTTATGTGGTGGTCTTAATATTACTTTGTTCTATGTTGATAGCAAATGTATGTGAGTAGCTTTCTTAGACTGAGGAAGTCATGGAGATCAGGTAAGGATAGACTTCAGTAGAGTGTGAGTCTGTGGCTTTCCGGTAGACAAACCACATCAGTGTGACAGATACAAATTTTCTCAGGAAAAAGAGCATCTATGCTTCAAGAACTCTTATCAAATTATTTATATGAATAATGCACAGTGATGCAGCACACCCGGTAGATAGCATTTCCCGACATGTTAAGTCATGCTCTTGAAGACTGAGGCACTCTTGCTTGTATTGTTAGCTGTACTGGCTGCTAAGAATTCCACTGTGACGTTGAGGACTTAACTTCGGTTAGAATGGCTAGGTAGCATTTATCTCAGTTGGTCCTATGACTACAGTAGCGCTCCTTCAAAGACTGGATGCATGAGCTCTGAGCAGGACAATTGCAAGGGCGTCCTGATCCTGCAGCTCTTCAGGAGACTGACAACGTTACTTCCGGTGTGGCTGCCACTCAGCCCAAATTGTCCCGGTGAGCCTGCCTGATACCCACTACCTAAAAAGCTGTTTGGGCACCAACTGCTTTGTCAGAGTCTTTACCTGGGAGAACTGTTCTGAGACAACTAAATTTATATAAAAAATGTTATATAATTCGACACATTTTTCTTCAGAAGTTTTATCATATATACTTGTTACAAGAAAAATGCCACTAGTGAGTTCTACTACAAAATCATGTAACAAGGGAAAGGTACTACAAACTTTACTTTTGTTTCTCAACTCCAGTACTAATTATACAGAATTTATTATGTATTTTCTCTTGCATGGCTCATGAAAAATTTCTCTTTAGAGATTTCCTAAAATTTAATATCAATTTTTCTTTAATAGTTAAGTTTAAATTCAAATTATAAATCCACGTAATACAGGAAGATGGTGTTTGACAGGACAGAATATTTTCCCTTTTTTTTGTTTTTGTTTTTCAGAGACAGGCTGGATACGATGTATTCAACCTTATGCTGAGAAATAAATTAATTTATAAGTGTTCACAATTTAGCCTACCAAGATACAGGGAGAAAGATTCTATCAGGGTCTTTATCAGAGTGGAATTCAAATAATAAGCAGAATAAAACAACTTCATATATAACAAAATGAAGATATTTAAAAGCACTGAGTACTTCACAAATTCAATAAGTATATACATATGCATATGTGTATAATTTTGTTTTCAATTAACAGCTCCAGAAAAAAATGATCATAGACCTTGTTATTGATACTGCTTGCCTAAATTTCTCTGTTGAGGTAAAGAAAATAAATCACTACCTAGAAGAATTAAAAACATCATACCCACACTGATATATGGGCACACATGTTTCTAGAATTATAATTTTTCATAGCTGAATCTTGAAAATGACCCAAATGCTCATTAACTAAGGAATGAATAAATATATATATATATATATATATATATATATATATATATATATATATATATGGCTTCTTTCACATCCATAAAGAAGGACAAACTAGAGACTTTCATAGTTAAATAGATGCAACTCAAGAGAATATTCACAAGTGAAATAAATTACGCCCATGTGTGTAAGCATTATATTGTCTTGCTAGTGTGAGAAAGTGAATAAGTAAATAAAAACCAAAATGCATAATATATATCGTGAACTGGGAAGAAATTTTTTTTTTGTCTTTTTGAGACAGGGTCTGGCTATGCAGTTGAGGTTGGTCCTGAGCTCACTTTTGTAGCCCAGGCTGGTCTCGAACTCGCACCGATCCTCCTGCCTCAGCCTCCCGAGTGCTGGGATTACAGGCGTGCGCCACCACGCCCGGCTAACTGGGAAGAAATTTTGCAAAATAAAAATAAAAGGAAATTTTGGATGGTGCAAAGGAGAAAGGAAGGGAAAAGAAGCAAAAAAAAAAATATATATATATATATATACATATATATATATGCGTATGTATATATATATACACACAAAAATAGTTAAGATAGTTGTACAGCTACTTTCTCTAAGTTCATTGAACAGAAATGCTACAGCTAATATTATTTAGGGAGTATTTCACATCTATAGCTTGTATGCCAAATAGGTACTGTGAAGGTAGCAATATGTGATGCATTAATTATTATTACTCTCCTACATCCTTCTAGCATGTTTTGAGACTACTTTATTGCTATTTTTATTTTTTCTTTCTTAAACAAACAAATAAAAATGAGGAAAAATCTATACATAGATATAAAATTTGTAGTTAACAATCAACAGTTATTTAGGCAACAGGCTGAATCATTTCAAAGCCCAGCTTATAGACACATGTTTAAAAAACAATCAGTAAATTTATTGAATTTTGCCTCACTCATTTCTTTGGTTGAAATGAGAGATCTACGTTGGGAGAAAATGAATAAATTTCATGGTGCGCAGTCAACCTTATGCCTGCATTTGAGATATGTCATATCCCTGTTGTGATTTTGAAGAAGCCTCTTAAATCTATTTGGTTTTGTGACCTTTTTCACATTTAGGAAAAATAGCCTATCACCTTGATAATTCAGAGTATTTGATTACGTACGTGTGCAGGAAACCTTGGACCATGCAATTAATTTATTGTACAATGTTGAAAAAGTTGGCCACAGTTGTGTTTGTGCAGGAAACATGGTTACAGTCATGTTTGCTGTTCACAAACAAAAAAACATTTGTGACTTGAAGTACCACTGCAAACTCTGTGAGTCACATTTTTTTTCCATCCTTACTCCATTTCTCACATAACCCATAACTGTCAAACTGCCTAACACTAATCCTATTTTCTCTCCCTTAAGAGTAACCTCGTCTTTCTTCTCTGTGGGGCCAAATAATTTATTTTCCATCTCTTTTCTTCATAGTACAACCATTTTACTAAATTTACGTCAGAGTTGTCCATTTTGTATCGGTGTCTTCAGCCAAAAACTGCATTCCTTGTAAAATAGGCCTTTGTGTTCTATGTATTAACATTTGCTTTTGGAACATAGCTTGCAGTTGTTTTATTGCTCTGCTTTGATTATCATTCTGGGAGCTCTTCTGTCAAATATGACTTCTTTAACTACATTCAATGTATAACATCATTCCTGAAAATGTATATTTTTAAAATTGCTTTTGGAAAGAAAATATTTTCTTTATACAGTGTAATTTTTCAACTATTACATTATTCTGTTAAGACTACCATAACAAATACCACACACGAAGTAGCTTAAACAATAGAAATGCATTTTCTTCCACTTCTGAGGATTGGGGATTCCAGGTGAAGGTGAGGACAGCTTTGACGTCCCCTGAGGCCACTCTCTCTGCTGAGCCTGTGTTTGCCCTCCTCACTGCTGTCCACACATGTCGCACCCTAGGTATCCTGCTCTGCATTGCTTCTTTCTCTGTGTACTAACTCCAAATTTGTTGGAAGTAGACAGCATCCTATCTCGTGACTAATTTAGCCTAGGTGATCTTCCGAGTCTGGTTATGGTTTACAGCTAATATGTGCCCCATGAGTCTTGTGTGCTCAGAGTTGGGGCTTCTAGAAGATGGTTGGATCATCGAGCTGCCTTCACAGTATAGGGAGCTTTGTACCATCAGGAATTAAACCTTGTTTTGAGAAGGTGGGTCCTGAAATTGTGCCATACCTCACTTTCTAGCTCTTTGTTTTCCTTCTGCATTCTGTGTCCCACGGCTTGAGCAACCTTCTTCTACCAGACCTCTCAGTTGTACTAGTCCTGTCTTTGTGGGCAGAAATCACGAACTGAGCTCTGAAAATGTGAGCGAAATTAAGCATATTGTATTTAAATGATGGGTGTCAAGATGATTTTCTGACAGATGGAAAAGTGCCTAGTACACAGTGTACCTTCAAAAATAGTCACATTGGGGGTTACAGATTCAATAAATAGAATTGGGGAGATGCAGTTCAGTTCATGGCAAACACTGAAATGCCTATCCAAAGACCAGTGAGATAGGTCAGGGAACAAAGTGCCTGCTTAAACAAGCACAGGGACTAGGTTTCCTGATACCAAATACCATACTGGCCCCCAAACTGGACGTGGTGTCACATGTCTGTAATGCCAGCACTGGGGAGGCTGAAAACAGAAGTAATATTATGAGTCCAAGCTGTGCTGTGAGACCTTGTGCAAAATCTATTTTAAAAATTGCTTGTATATTCTTATGTTACTACCACCATAGTCTTGATATCTAGAAACTTCCCTTTGTATAAGTTATTTTTTTTCTTAGGTAGGGCAAACGGGCTCTATTTGCCTTTTGTCTTATTGACTCAACATCTTATTTTAGAGTTTTACTAATTTTGGTTTATACTTTGATTAGAGTTCATTCGGTTATTATTTTTTATTTTTAGTTGTATCCTACATTGCTGTCATTATTCTTTTCACATGGACAATAATGACTCATTTCCTGAAAGCACTTGCTCGTGAATCATTCTTTTTCTAAACAGGAATGTCTGGCAAAAATTTACTTCTGTTCTTAAACTC
>PVJA010026238.1:14741-29987 GCA_004027025.1 Myocastor coypus | reverse complement strand
GAAAGAAAGAAAGAAAGAAAGAAAGAAAAAAAAAAAAAGAATGGATTTATTGGGCTGGGGAGGTAGCTCACAGAATAAGTGCTTTCCTGGCAACTGTAAAAAAAAAAGAATTCATTTATTTAGTAACTAGGTATTCATAGTCAAACTGGTAATTTTAGAAGTTCAAAGATAGGATACTTTTCCTAACAAAATTGAGATAATTATGAATAAGTAGCTTGTATAAAAAGAATAAGTGGATGGAACCAGCTGAAGGAGAATTACAAAAGTTAAGCTAGTGAATACTCTTGATGAAACACCAAAAACACAAACAGATAGAGATATATTTCCTAAGAATTGGCATTAACAGAACTCCCTGGAACCCACTTACTTAGTTTTTCCTTTAACATCATTTAACATTACCATATTTTGTCTTCCTTTGGAAATGAAGAAATTGGATTAGGCTACTTCAGGATTTGTTGTCTTAAAATATCTTAGTTTTGCTGGTATTATATTTGGCATTGTATTTTTTGTAAGAAGGTTATTTTAGTAACCTGTTAAACATTAGACTTTTCTGATTGTTTTAAAACCCACTCCTGGTATTTTTCTTTTCTTTTTTGTCTTTTTGAGACAAGGTCTTGCTGTGCAGTTCAGACTGGTCTTGAACTTATTTTATAACCCAGGCTAGTCTCTTGAACTCACAATGATCCTCCTGCCTCAGCCTCCTAAGTGCTGCAGTAACAGGCATGTACCACTGCACCCTGCTACTCCTGTTATTTCTCTCACTCTCGCTCTCTCTCGCTCTCTTACTCTGTTTCTGAGAAAAGATCTTGCTAAATAATTCAGACTGGCTTTGAACTTCCCAAGTAACCAAGCTGGCCTTGAACTTTTGGAAGTCCTTTGCCTCAGCCTGTGGAATTACAAGTATACACCACCATGCCTGGGTCCCCTTTGATTTTTTTTTTTTCTTATAGCAACATGTAGCTTACATTTGACAGTGATTCCAGATTGCTAAGAGGTAAGGAATGGTGAATGGATGATAAAGCACTGTAGCTAGCTAGCCAGTACATACAAACTTGTTTTAATGTATTTAGTACAAGGTCTTTAGGATCTCACTACACAGATCAAACTTGTAGTGATACTCCTGTTTTCAGCCTCCCAAGTGCTGGATTTACAGGCATACACCACCATATCTAGTCTCAGTCACTGTCTCAGGGGGCCTCAGGGGGCAGGGCAGGCACGGCAGGCACGGCAGGGGGCGGTTTCAGACCCTGGCCCCTGTGTCTGCCTAAGCAGGCACTTTTATGTGCTGAGCTATCTGGCTGGCCTTCCATAAACTTTTTTGAGAAGCATAACCAGAAAACAGAACAAGGATTTTTATGGGGAACAGCATGAAAGAATAGGGTGTGGTGGGTATGGTGTGTGTGTGTGTGTGTGTGTGTGTGTGTGTGCGTGCGCGCGTGTGTGTGCGCACGCGCACACGTGCATTTTTAAGACAGACAACTTACATATGTTCATAGTATGAAGATGAAAGGAGCTAGCAGAAAAGGACAAAGATGTGGGGGTCAAAAAAAATCAAGAGAGCAAATGTTAGGTGATGATGTTAGAAGTGCAAGTGTGGTAATTACTCTTTAATACTAATAAGGACACTTAGTCTAAACCACAAAGAGAAGGCAATATCCATACATTTTAGTCACGCTCCTATGATGTATATGTATATGACAAAAGCCTGCTTAGTTATTTCAGAAATTATTTTTACAGCAGAAACTTGTATTCAGTAACCATGACTTTTTTTTTTTTCCTCCAGATACTAACTGTGACATCTATGATCTTTTTTATTATTGCACAAGCCCCTGAACCATACATTGTTATCACTGGATTTGAAGCCACTGTTGTTTTCTTTTTCATCATTTTATATATCTTCAGACTTGATCGGATGATGAAGTGGTTATTTTGGCCTTTGCTTGTAAGTATTCAGTTTCATTCTTTTTTTTTTTTTTTTTTTTTTTTTTTTTTTTTTTTTTTTTTTTTTTTTTTTTTTTTTTTTTTTTTTTTTTTCTCATTCTTAAGATTTAACTACTGTCCTATCATAGTAAGACATCTATTAACTCTATCTTTTGGTTATCTTAAACATTTTAGGCTTAAAAAGGAGGGATTCTGTATTGTCTTTAGGGGACTCTCGGGGTCCCAGGGCGACCACAAAATGTGAAGTCTCTTCTCCATGATAGTAGATGTGGTTGACCCTTCTGTTCAAATTTACTTTTATATTTTTTAAAATAAATTTTAATTTTAGGGTCATGTTAACTTAATTATGGAACATCTTAATCTTATGTCCTTTTTGAATACATGTCGAGTTAGCCTCAGGATTGAGGACTAAAGATGGAGACAGGTCACACATGTCTTCTCCTTGCGCATCCCTGATCACTAATGGAAAATGAAACTAATTGAGGAAGCTAAGTACAATGTTGTTTTACTTGTTAATGTTAAATAATTTACTTATTGAATTTTATTTTATGCCATATAGACTCCATCCAGACATAACACTAGAAATAACTGCCCAATAGATTATCTAAACAGCTCAGGAAGCTGTCAGAACAGAACATTTGAAGATACTAGTTAAGGTACATGTGGCCTTGCCTAGACTAGAGGCTGCTCGGAGCAAAAATGGCTTGACTTCACCTTTGTCCCCTCTTTCAAGTCTCAGCCCTCCTGTCTCCATAAGTCTCCCTCTGGTGTCAGCCCACTGCCTTTCTCCTTGTGGGCTGGAGTGATTGCTGCCGTGCTTTCCTCTGTGGCCCTTGTCTTGTGCTTTTGGATTCCAGAGTGTTTATGTCCAGTCTGCTAATTCCTATTAAGAAAAGACTTTGGAGCTACTCTCAAACCATGAGCATGCCTTAAAGGGAGACGTTTTGGGACTGACTTTGGAGAACAGTGATGAGAATTTCATGCTAAGCACAAGCTTAGAAAAATCTGAAAGGACAAAGCTGGGAAACAGGATCTTGGTAGCTCCTCTCAAAATTTGTATAAGATCTGCACTTTAGACCTGGATCTGATTGGAACGGGTCTTGGGTAAAAGATTACAGTGCTTTTTTCAGCTGACCCTCACGTGGTAACAGAGAGCTAAGCTAGATTATTCTAAGGATTACTTCAGGGAGATAATACTCATTCACTTCCTCTTGACCTTTTACTCAAAAAAAGTATATAGTTCCTGCTGATACTCCCACAGAGTTAATAAAATTAATACATTTTAGTGTTTTTCTCTAAATAAACTATAATCATTTTCTAAAACTTTTATTTGGTGTAGTAATAAAATTAGAGCACCAGGTACAACAAAATACCTTCCATAGCCTATGTAGCATACAGAAGGAGGTAGTCTTCAATCTTTGGGCATCACACTTTGCCAGTATTTCAGTCTTTTAGAAGGGCTTGAAAACTTAAGTTGCTGCTCAGTTATAAACACCATAGTCTTCTGATCTTCATTTAATTAACAAATTTTATTAATTTGTTCAAATTTATTTTGTTCAATTTTTATTTTATTTTACTTATTTGTACATATGTATGTATGTGTGTATTTATTCCTTTATTTTGCGGGACCGGAACTTAAACTCAGGGCCTTGCACTTGCCAGGCAAGGACTTATTTTACTGAGCTACCTCCCCAGCCCCATGTGCAAATTGTAAATGTCTTCTAGTCCCAGATTTTGTAATCTATTGTTTGAAAAGACAAAATACAAATGGCAACCTTACAGTAGCAAGAAATACAAGAATTCAGTGACTGGGTGCGTTACATGTACACCTAGGTTGTTGTGGAAGCACCTAGCCAGACAAGAGACAAAGAGGACAGTAGGCTTGTGAAGAAAAACTGCCTGAGCCAAGGGCTGAAGGCAGAAAAGTAGTTAGCAACTGACTGCTAAAAGAGAAGGCTTTCTCCACGGGAGTAGCATCTTTGAGTCTGGGTGGGGAAAGAGCGTGACCCTCCAGGATTGCAGGTAGTTCTGAATGGCTAGGGTGTGGAGCTGTGAAAAGGGGGAGGGCAGTGGAGTAAAGACTTAGGGCAGTAGGGGCTCAAAGCATGCAAGGACTTGTAGGCCCAGGGCTTTAACTCAAAAGCTGGTAAGAGGAAGATAGTGGGCAGAAAGGTTCTTCAGAACAGAATGGGAAAGCCAGGCATGGTGGCACACACCTGTAATCCCAGCACTTGGGAGACTGAGGCAGGAGGATCAGTGCGAGTTCAAGTCCAGCCAGGGCTACGAAAAGTGAGCTCAAGGCCAGCCTGAACTGCATAGAGAAACCCTGTCTCAAAAAGACCAAAAAATAATAATAATAATAATAATAATAATAATAATAATAATAGAATGGGAGCCCGCTGAAGTTGGCAGGGGCACTTTTACTGCAACTCAAGTAAAGGATCCTGATAGCTGAGGAGTCCAGGTTCATCTGTAGGTAAGAAAAGTCTTTGTCCAGTGGCCACTGTCTTCACCAATCAGGAGAGGGCTTGGTCATCTGCTCTTAGATTTATTGTTTGTATCATTGTCCAAAATTGTAGTCCCTAACACTGCCTGTAGAGCAGACCTTTTCTATTTTCTTGACAGAAAACACAAAGTGAGCCCACCCAAGGCTGTGAGACTCAAAATTACTGGAAAATCTCCACTTTGTAATTAAGTTTACATTCTACTACATTGCATTGATGTTTAATTTTTATGTTTTAAATGATACCAGTAGCCAGATGCATTAGGGGTCTTTATACTCCCTAAATTACCACCAACGTCGCCATAGCCGATATTGCTCACTGGAGGCAGAGCCTCCTGGCTGAAGGAGTGCTGTGGTCTGTTGCTTTCAAGCAAAGCAAAATAGCATGGAGAAGAGTTATCATAGGACAGCTGGTCTGAGTATCTCCTCAGATGAGCTCTTTTCTTCTGTGTATAGCTAATCTTGCCCTACCCACATTGAATCTCTACATTGTACTTAATAACTATTTTTCTGTTATCCAAGTTTTAAACGTTAGTATTTCTGTATTAATTCCTTCCTGTCCACTTACCTGCAAATATAAATAAGCCAAATTATCTTAGGATAAAGACAGTTTACTTTTCCACAGTACACATTCATGGAACAACCAAAACTGTACTTTCTTTTTATTTGAGTACTGGGAATTGAATCCCAGGCCTCACTCACACACTAGGTAAGAGCTCCACCACTTGGCTATATCACCAACCATGTTTTAATATATTTTGAGACAGGGCCTGAGTTTCCCAGGATGGTATGAACTTGAGATCCTCCTTCCTTATCCCCGCATGAATTATAGGTGTGAACCACCATGTGCAGCTAAATTGCACTTCCTAAAGCCATGGTTCAGACTAAAGTGTTTGATTCTGGAGAATTATTGAATGAGCTATGTAAACAGAAATAACAATTGGCCAGCTTTAGTGTATAGACAACATGTGAGGTTATCTTAGAGGTGACCATTTGGTCTTAAGTGTACAGTTTTCAGGGGGTTTTTTTGTTTGTTTTTTTATTTAAGGAAAATAAAGTTGTTTACTTGTTTTATACATTTTCTCATACATTATTAAAATTAGGCCTTCTGACTTCCTCAGTACCTAAAATCTACATAATAGGTACATAATACTGTACCTTAAATCTTCTACACAATGCATCATTTACTTCTTTTTTAACCAGATGAATACTGCCACCTATATTTATGTAAGAAAATAAAGACTTAAGCAGTTCAACGATTGGTGTATTATAAATAAAGGGAACCACTAGGTGTCAGTGGAGACCAAATACTATGTGTTATTTTTACTGTGGTATTTGGTTTTCCTGAATAATTTGTTGAATCAAAAAATTCAGAACTTGCCGGGCATGGTGGCTCACGCCTGTAATCCCAGCACTCGGGAGGCTGAGGCAGAAGGATCGGTGCGAGTTCGAGACCAGCCTGGGCTACAAAAGTGAGCTCAAGGCCAGCCTGAACTGCATAGTGAGACTCTGTCTCTTTCAAAAAGACAAAAAAAAAAAAAATTCAGAACCTTTAGGGAAGGCTGGGGATGTGGCTCAGATACAGTGTTTATCCAGTATGTGTAAGGTCCTGGGTCCAGCCACGAGCACAGAAAAGCTATAGGGAGCTGACTTTTTTCTTTTCTTTTTTTTTTTTTTTTCATTGCTTGGGAGGGGTCTTGTTTTTGTTTTGGCAGTTTTGGGGATAAAACTCCAATGCATGCTAAGCAAGTACTGTACCTCTGAGCTATATTCCTATCCATTTGTGATCTTTATATAAAAGTGACTTCCTTTTTTGTGTCTTTAGGATATTATCAACTCAATGGTAACAACATTATTCATGATCATCGTATCTGTGTTGGCACTGATGCCAGGAACCACAACACTGATAATCATTGGAGGTGTAAGTAGGGATATTTTTACTTTCTTCAGGTTTTACCAGAATACATATCTGTTTGGAAACCATAAGTACAGAAATAAGCTATATTGTATTCATCCTTAGAACTCCTAGGTCAGTATATGGTACTTTCTTCCTTGATATTTTATATACGTGAATGCATTCCTTGATTAACATGTAACCAAATACAGAAGTTCTTATATATTTCTCATAATTATGTAGGGTGATACCAGACTACTAGAATTACCCTAATGTCATACAAAAATTAAAAAATTAGATGAATTTTCATAGCTTTCCCTTTTACTGTGTGTGCGTGTGTGTGTGCGTGTGTGTGTGTGTGTGTGTGCGTGTGTGTGTGTGTGTGTGTGTGTGAAACAAGTCTTACCATATGAGTCAGGCTGGCTTTGAACTCACTGTGTAGCCCAGGCTGGCCTCATACAGCAGTCCCCTCCCTCCCTCAACCTCCAAAGTTCTGGCATTGCAGGCATGTGCCACCATGCCTGGAAACCTTTCCTTTTAAAGAAAAAGATACATATCACTTGCTAATATGAGACATACTGTTCTGAATCTTCTTCAGATGGAAGATGTTCTTGTGATAAAAGAATGTAATATAGTCTTACAGCTAAAGAAGTATTTTGGAACACTGCTTGAAAAAAAAAAAAAAAAAAAAAAAGCAAATCCACTTTTTAATCAGACTTTAGCCTAGAAAGCAAATGAAAGTAGAAAAGTCAGGGCATTTAATTATGTTTTCATGTGATATTCTCCAAAGATTCACTTGATTTCTCTAGGTTCTAATCTGGATAATTGAATTAGAAATGTTTTCTTCTCACCTACTTCCTTACTTTTTCATAATATGAGCCACACAGGAGAATTGACCACGCTTAGAAAACCCATGGCTGTTCTCCCTTTGCTTTAAGCAACTTCATGAAGGATCAGAATTATACTAGTGATGAGACAATGCTGAGGCAGCAATTTCTCCCAGTTGTTTTTTTTTTTTTTTTTATAATTTTTTATTTTTATTTACTATTTTTATTCTTGTTTCAGAACCTTTGTTTGTTTATTCACTCATTTTTATGGCCAGCTCAGCCCGCCCCAAGGGCAGGGCTGGCAGAGCATGTGGTGCCGGGGATCAAACCGCGGTTCCTGAAGCCACCCAAGCTTTCCCAAGCAGGGACTTTAGACCACTGAGCCATCCCGCCAGGCCCCTCCCAGTTGTTTTTATTTTTTTATTTATTTATTTATTTTATTTTATTTTTTTTTTTTTTGAGACAGGGTCTCGCTATGCCGTTGAGGCTGGCCTTGAGCTTGCTTTTGTAGCCCAGGCTGGTCTCGAACTCGCACCAATCCTCCTGCCTCAGCCTCCCGAGTGCTGGGATTACAGGCATGAGCCACTACGCCCAGCTCTCCCAGTTGTTTTTTAAAGACAGTTTTTTTCCTTGTAAGAAGAAAGAGGGACAAGGCATAAGATTTATGTTCATTCACTTATTTACTCTTTTTATAAAAGATAAAAAGAGTTCAAGACAAGATAATAGGATGGTAACAATGGTTAATACATTGTGCATTGGTATCCTTAAGTTAGTTACTCAGAGTCTAAGATACAGACATTTAAGTGTCCAAACAATATAGACATAAGTCTTTCTTTTCAATGAATGTAAGAGGAATTAATAGTATAACCATCTTGTCTTGTGCATGCATGCGTGCATGCCTGTGTGCGTGCCTTTGTGTGTTTCTTTTTCCTTTTCTCTTCTTCTCTCCTTTCCTCCATCCCAGTTTCTCTTTACTTTTCAATAGTTTCTTCCCATTTTACACTACCTGTTGTACATTTTGGATCTTGTTTACTTTTCCAGCTTCTCACACTAGGGAAATAATACAATGTCTACACTTGTGCATCTGGTTTATTTCACTTATGAGTATGGTCTCCAGTTGCATCCATCTACCTATAAGTCTCAATTTGATCCTTCTTTATGGTTGAGAGGTATTCCATTGTATAAAAAGGCCACATTGTGGGTTGTCTCTTCTCTGTCTTGGTGGTTTCTCCTACTGTGCAGAAGATTTTTAATGAGATGAATTTTGAGTTAGTTTTGTGTGATAGTTCCTATACAATCAGGGTATTGTTAACAGTCTTTGCCTATACCAGTGACTTCAAGAGTTTTCCCAATCCTGTATTCTAGGAGATTCAGTGTTTCTGTTTTAGTACTGAAATCTTGGATTCATTTTGAATTTAGTGCATGGTAAAAGACATGGGTCCAATTTTAATCTTTGGCATGGGCAGAGCCAGTTTTTCTAGCACTATGTCTTAAAGAGGCTTTCTTCCAGTGAATAAGTATGTCTGGAGTGATTTCTGCATCTTCTAATTAATTCCACTGATCTTTAGAGTTTTTTTTTCTTTTTCTTTTTCTTTTTCTTTTTTTCTTTTTTTTTTCCTAGTACCATGATGTTTTTGACACACTTACTTTAATAGTATTAATTTGAAGTCAGGGATTGTGATGTCCCCTGCCTTGCCTTTTTTGCCCAAAATTAACTTTGCTATTCTAGGGTCTTTTCTGGTTCCAAATGAATTTTAGGATTATTTTCCCTAATTCTGTGAGATATGCTGTTGGAATTTTGATTATAATTGCATTAAATCCATGCAACAGTTTTGGAAGTATGGTCACTTTCACTATTGCTTCTTTCTACCCAGGAGCAAGGGATATCTTTCTGTTTTCTGGTATATTCTTCAATCTCCTTTTTCAGAGTACTGTACTTTTCAGCATAGAGGTCTTTTGCATCCTTCACTGGATTGATTCCTAGGTATTTCATTGTTTTGGATGCTATTGAGAAAGGTTTTTCTATAATTTCTCTCTGAGTACATGTGTTATTTGTGTACATGAAAGCTGTTGATTTTTATCGAGTATTGACTTTGTATCCAGCTACACTAGTGAATCTGCTTATTAAATCTAGCAGTTTTTAATGGCATTTTTTGGGTCTTCCATGTAGAGTATCATATCAGCTGCAAGTGATAATTTAACTTTTTCCTTTCCTATCATTATTCCTTTTTTTTAATCTTGTCTAATTGCTTGGGCCAGATATTCCAGGACCATGTTAAATAAGAGCGGAGACTGTAGACATCATTGTCTTGTTCCTGATTTTAGAGTGAAAGCTTTCAGTTTTTATCCATGTAGTATGACGTTGGCAGTTGGCTTTCATTAGATAAGAGACAAAGGCCACCTATTCCAATTTTCAGTAGGATTTTTATCATAAATGGATGCTAGACTTTGTCCAAAGGTTTTTCTGTATCTATTGAGATGATCATATGATCTTTTTTCCTTGACTCTGTTAACATGGTATATTACATTATTGATTTACATATGTTGTAACATCCCTACATCTTTGGGGTAAATCGTAGTTGGTCATGGTGTATAATCTTCTTGATGATTTGCTGCATTCTGTTTGCCAGTATCTTACTGAAGACTTTTCTATCTGTGTTCATTAGGGAGACTGGCCTATAGTTCTCTTTCTCAGTTGGGTCCTTCTTTGGCTTTGGTATCAGAGTAATAATGCTTGTTTTGGGGAATGAATTTAGAACTATTATTTCCCTTTCAATTTCCTTAAAGAATTTGAGAAGTAATGGTGTTAGTTCTCTAAATTTCTTGTAGAGTTTAGCATTGAATTAGTCAGGGCCTGGGCTTTTATTTGTTGGTTTTTAATTAACATCTTTGATTTTACTAATTCATATTTGTTTATTTAGGATTTTGTATCTTGATGCAGCTTTGGTAATTTGTATGTATCTAGAAATCTGTGTGTCTTTTGCATTTCCCACTTACTAGAATACAAGTTTTTGGGGCCCAGCAGGATGGCTCAGTGGTCTAAAGCACCTGCTTGAGGAAGCTTGGGCGGCTTCAGGGACCTAGGTTCGATCCTCGGCACCACATGCTGTGCCAGCCCAGCCCTCGGGGTGGGTTGAGCTGGCCATAAAAATGAGTGAATAAACAAACAAAGTTTCTGAAACAAGAAAAAAAAAAAAAGAATAAATAAAATAAAAAAAATTCTAAAAAAAAAAATAGAATACAAGTTTTCAAAATAGGTATAGATGATCTTCTGATCTTCTGGATTTCTGCAAGGTCTGTTGTTATTTCACCTTTTTCATTCCTAACTGTGTTGATTTTTTTTTTCCTTTGATAAAGTTAGATAAAGGTTTGTTGGTTTTATTTAATCTTTCAATGAACCAACTCTTTGATTCATTGATTCTATTATTTTTACTCTCCCATGTGTTAATTTCTGTTGTGATTTAAAAAAAAACTGGGGATTGAACTTAGGCCCTTACACTTGTCAGGCAAATGCGTATTCTCCTGAGCTATCTCCCCCACCCCTGTTCTGATCTTCATAATGTCCTCCTTTGCATGAGCTTTTTGCTTAGCTTGCTCTTTTTTTTTCCAGAATTTTGAGGTTCCCCGTTAAGGTGTTTATTTGCACTTGCTCTGCTTTCCTGACATGGGTATTTACTGCTATAAGTTTCTCTTAGGCCTGCTTTCACTGTGTCCCCTAAGTTCTGGTATGTTGTATTGTCATTATCATTTCTTACTTTTTTTGTTGTTTTGTTAGCAGTGCTGGGCAATGAACTGACAACTTTGCCCATGCAAGACAAGAACTCTACCACAGAGCCCCAGTCCTAGCTCTGTCATTATCATTTAATTGCAGAAACTATCTCTCATTTCATCTGTGATCCATTTGTTGTTCAGGAGTGTGTTATTTAATTTCCATATGTTGGGGTCCGGCAGGATGGCTCAGTGGTCTAAAGCCCCTGCTTGGGAGCTTGGGCGGCTTCAAGAACCGTGGTTCGATCCCCGGCACCACATGCTGTGCCAGCCTTGCCCTCAGGGCGGGCTGAGCCGGCCATAAAAAATGAGTGAATAAACAAACAAACAAAGGTTCTGAAACAAGAAAAAAAATAAATAAAAATTTTTTTAAAAATTTTAAAAAATTTCCATATGTTTATGAAGTTCCAATTGATTTCCAATTGATTTCCAAGATTTCCAATTGATTTCCAATTTCATTGAACTATGGTCTGATAATATGCATGGGATAATTGTAATTCCTTTGCATTTACTTAAGCATGTTGTGTGAGCTAGTATGTGATCTATATTTTAGAGAACATTCTGTGTGCAGCTGAGAAGAATGTGTATTTTGATGTAATGGAGTGGAGCACAAGTCCATTTGTTTAAAATTTTGCGCCGGGCGTGGTGGCGCACGCCTGTAATCCCAGCATTCGGGAGGCTGAGGCAAGAGGATCGGTATGAGTTCGAGACCAGCCTGGGCTACAAAAATGAGCTCAAGGCCAGTCTGAACTGCATAACAAGACCCTGTCTCAAAAAGACAAAAAATAAATAAATAAAAATAAAATAAAATTTTGGTTCAGTTCTATATGTCCTTGTTGACATTTTGTCTAGTTGATATTTTTGTGACAGTGGGGTAATAAGATCCTCCAATACAATTGTATTACTGCTTATTTGATTTTTCATGTCCATTAATATTTGTTTTATATAGTTGGATACATTCTTATTTTTTACATATAGATATCTGATTATCTCTTCCTCTTGGATCAGTCCTTTTAGAAGGATGTAGTGATACCTTTGTCTTTCTTAATCAGTCTTGGCTTGCAACCCAATTTGTCTGCAAATAGAATACTACCCCTGCTTTTTTCTGGGTTCCTTACACATGTAGTATTCTTTTTTACTCTTTGACTTTCAGTCTATGAGTACACAGCATATTGTTGGATCTGCTTGATCCATTCTGCCAATTTTTTTATTGGTGAATTGAGACCATTAATACTGATAATTATAATTGATATGTTTTGACCTATCCTTGTCATGTTATTTTTCTACTGTTGGCTCCATTACCACCACTTTTTCCCCTCCTTCTGTTTCTTTGCCTTCCCTGATGAATCACTTTGATTAGAGTTCATGGAGTTGAGTTAGTCCTTGTTATCTTTTTCTAGAATGTTCTTCAAAACAGTTTAAATTGCTGATTTGGTGGTCATAATTTTCCTCAGATGTTCCTTGTCATGAAAGTACCTTTATTTTCCCATCAATTTGGAAAGATAGTTTTGCAAGGTTAAAGGTTATTTTCCTTTAGAACTTGTGATATTTTATCCAAGATTTCCTTGACTTGAGGGTTTGTGCTGGGAAGTCAGCTGTGATTCTTTTTTTTTTTTTGTCTTTTTGAGACAGGGTCTCACTATGCAGTTCAAGCTGGCCTTGAGCTCATTTTTGTAGCCCAGGCTGGTCTCGAACTTGCACTGATCCTCCTGCCTCAGCCTCCTGAGTGCTGGGACTACAGGCATGCACCACCACACCTGGCTCAGCTGTGATTCTGATGGACTTTCCTTTATAGGTGGTTCTTTTTTCCCTAACAGCTTTTAAGATTCTATTCTTCGTTGAGTTTCTAGAATCTGGATTGTGACATGCCTGGTTTAGATTTTTTTTTTTTTTTTGTGGTTAATTGGAGTTCTATTTGCTTCACTTAGCTATACATTAAATTCTTTTTCTCTACCAGGGAGGTTTTCTGCAATCACACCTGTGAATCGTATTTTTATATCACTTGTGCTATCTCCTGCTTTTTCATCAACTCCAATCAATATTAAGTTATTATTTTTTGCCTCATCTATTAGTTGGTGGATTAATTTCTCATAATCCCTTGCTATTTTTAAGAAATCTTTCTTTTCATGACCAGTAACTACAAGCCTGTCTTCTATATCTGAGATGCAGTCCTCACATTGGCATATTCTGCTGCAAATACTTTCAATGGAATTTTTATTCTCCTGAACATCTGCTTGAATATGCCTATGGATTCTGGTTTTTTACTATGTTGAGCATTCATGGCTTCAATGATTTTCTTAAGTTCCTCTATTGTTTTGTGTGTGTTATCTGCTCTAGAGTCACTAAGCATACTTTTCATTATAGATGCTATCTCTATAGTTATCTGAGAAATTATTTCCTGTTTTGATTTGTTTCTAGAGCCGTGTTCAATTGCTTTGTTATTACTACTTCAGAGAAGCCAGGGAACTGGCTTTCAGATTGTTCCACCTCATTGCTCCCTGGGTTTGCCTTTGGTGAGCTGGACCCTAGGGTTGCATCTTGTTTAAGTGTCCTCTTCTTTTCTTTTCTTTCTTTTAGTTTAATTCCCAAGGTGATGCTTATTAATTGCCTATGGTAGGTTGCTTTATTGCTAGTATTTAGAACCGTTAGGAAATTAGTACTTCTCCAAGGTATCTTCCAAGTTTTAGTGGATTTCTAACTGGTGGTGAACTTATTACACCCAGCTGAATTAAACTAGTGTGGGGCTGGATGTGGGAGGTCCACCTGAGGATCATTACCAGCAGCATAAAAGGCAAAACAAGAGAAGCTGCCAGAACACTGCTAGGAATTTTGTTTGGAGAAGCTATTGGAGTTTCTGGAAGCTGCTGGTTCTCTTGGGCTGTTCTGCTGGAGGACCTTGTCATGCTGGCTTTCCTGATAAACTTTGGAGCACTGGTCCTCATCTTGAGCATCTCTCTCTGGCCCCAGAGTGGAAGATGGTGCACTTTCAGTCTCATAGAGAAACTTATTGCATTGGCTTTCCTTATAAGAACTCAGTTTTCCTCATCACTGGAGGAGCTTGAGACTTCACTGTTACTGAGGATGGCGATGGCAATTTTAGGGGAGCTCTGGTGCTTACCTTGAGCATTGTTTCCTGGTTCCTGTTCAAATCCCTCAGCTTGCTAGCACAGATCCTTCATCCCACTGTCATAGACTTTCTAGCTTCCACCACTGAGCTTTGGGCCTTTCCAAAGCAGATCTATAATTCAGCCCTGCATGAGACTTTGTTGTGGGCTTATAGGCCTCTAGTTGGACTTGTGGGAGGCATTGTTAAGAGCTCTAGACCCTCAACTGGATTCCTTAGTGTTAGTGTGTGGAACAATTTCCTACACTTCTAGTATATGATTCTTCAGTGATTACTTACAAAATAATGTTATAAAATGTGTCCTAAATTATATTGTTCCCATTGCAAAACCCCCAAACCAAGACACAGGTATAACCGGTTTTTAAGTTTTGTGTCTGTTGCAAGATCCTGCCTCTTCAATTTGTTGGGGCTCAGAAGTTGCTGCCTGTTGGGCCTAGGTGCTGGTCTTTGCCACTGTGGGACAGTATTTTCTGTGACCGTTAGTCAGTCTCAGTCTTGGGATACCAGAAAGTATAGCCGTTTAGAACAATTATGTCACTTTTGGTAAAAGTGATACCATCATCAATAATAGTAGCAGCAATCACAGTCTAGAAAATGACAAACTGAGGTAATCATCAATTTACCACCTTTAACTTTGAACTATATTTCTGGTTATTTAACAAAATATAAAACAGATCAGAAAATTATATGTAGTATATAAGTCTTTTATATGTCAGTTTTACTTTCAGGGGTTAAGTTTAAAGGAGATTAGGGGGAAAATAGGTAGAAGAGGAAGAGATTAAAAATAAGGCTGGAGGACAAAGGGAGAATCACAATAACTTTGGGAAATTCATACAGAAGATTGGAGGAAAAGGAAGAGATTAAAAAAAAAAAAAAAAAAAAAAAAAAACAGGGTGGAGAGGTAGCTCGGTGGGCTAAATGCCTGCCTGGCAAGCTCAAGGACCTGAGTTTGATCCCTGGCACCACATGATATAGTTGCTCAACACTGGCCATGGTAGCATACACTTGTAATGCCAGCTCTGGGGAAGCTGAGACAAGAGAGTCACTACAAGTCAGAACTGCATAGGGAGACCCTGCATCAAATAAAATGAATTAAAAAAAAAAAAAAAAAAAAAAAAAAAAAAAAAAAAAAAAAAAAAAAAAAAAAAAAAAAAAAAAAAAAAAAAAAAAAAAAAAAAAAAAAAAAAAA
>PVJA010026238.1:0-14641 GCA_004027025.1 Myocastor coypus | reverse complement strand
TGGGAAAGAGAGTCCTGATCTATGTTAATTTGTCCCAGTAAGCCAACAGTAGCTTTTTGGTGAAGTAATAAGTAATCTCAGTGAATCTGCCCCCTCTGGCTGAGACCAGACTCAGTCAACCCATAGCCGTCTGCGTGCTTTCCCTGGGTTTGGGCCCAACGGGGAGCTGCTAGATGGAGCTCGCAGCCACTGAGTTCTGAGTGCAGCTGGCCCCTCCAAGACGGCCAGTCACACTCTTGTGTGTGATGACTGAGCCCCCAACAGCTACCCCAGATAGTGCAGCCCTTCATATCCTCTGCTTCTCTCCACTGCTGCATTCCTTAGTGGAAGCCTCTGGGGTCACCAATAGTTACCTTGCATTTGCAGACTTGAGCAGCTCCTTTTGGAGTGAGTTCCATCTCAGGGAGAAAGTACCTTCAGCTTCCTCCTTCCTCTTCATTGAAGTTTCTTTCTTCACTCTCTCTGCGGGCTTTCAGCGCACCCCTCAGATCTTTCCTGGGCACAGGGGACCCACCTTCCTTCTTGTCTTCTTCACATTGCTACATTTTAGGGTCTGGATGGCGGCACTGAGAGGGGCTTTTTGTCTTCACCATCTTGGTGCCTGGCCCACTTATTTCCTCTTTAATTCATACTTGCTCCTTAAATCCTGCCAATGTAGAGCTGTGCTTTCCCGCACAGTAGCCTCTGGCCACACGCAGCGATGGAGCACTGACGATGTGGCTAGTCGAGATTGAGGTAAGTTGTAAGTATGAAGTGTACATTGAACTCCAGTGATTTACTGCCCCTCCCAAAGTGTAGACAATTTCATTAATAACTTTATTATATGTTAAATGGTAATTTGGATGCATTATACTATTTAAATGTATTATTAAAATCAGTTTCATTGGTTTGTTTTGTAATATTGAGGATTGAACCCAGAGCCTTCATGCTGAGCACCTGTTCCAGCTCTTCATTTTATGAAGCAGGATCTCACTGAATTGTGGAATTAGTCAGTTGCATAGATGCAACTCACCTGCTTTAGCTTCTCAGAGCTCTAGGATTGTAGATGTGGACCTCTGTGTCCAGTGTGTTTTATAGGAGAAAGATTTCAGGGGGACAAACTAGCAGTGAACAGAAATGCCAGTCATAAAAGGATCCGTAGAAGGCAGGCAGTGCTGACTGAAGCCAGACTGGATGAGGCTGTGCACATGGCTAGAAGGGATGGCATCTCCCTTCCCCAGCCCAGGCACAAGCTACAATAGCCATCAGATCAGCTTAGTTCCCCTGGGTTCCCTTTACCTCAGTTTTCTTTCTGAGGCCTATTTAGGAGTCCACGCATACAGCGTAGCCCAGCCCTGGAGAGTTCACTTTGGTTTTTTTGTTTGTTTGTTTTTTTTGTTTGTTTGTTTGGCGGGACCAGAGTTTGAACTCACGATCTTGCACTTGCCAGGCAGGCGCTTGTGCCACAGAGCTATCTCCTTGGCCCCCAGAGAATTCACTTTGGACCATCTTTTTTCCAAGACGGAGCTAGAGTCTCACTATGCAGTCCAGATTGGCCTTGAACTTGAGGCATTCCTTCTGCCTCAGACTCCTAAGTGCTGGGACTACAACAATGGTATGCCACCAGCCCAGCCTACTTGGAGTCATTTTTTGGCTCCCCAAAGATTTTAATCTTGAGCTAGTATTTCCCTAAAGTTGTGGCGGTTCTTTTGTTTTTTGGTTTTTTTTGTTTTTGTTTTTGTTTTTTGTTTGTTTTGTTTTGTTTTTATACCAGGGATCAAACTCATGGCCTTACACCTGCCAGGCAAGCACTTATTCCACTGAGCTATCTCCCCAGCCCTTCCCTAAAGTTTTGCAACAGGAAATTCAACAGTTGATCATTGCAGACAGAAATAACCAAATATACTCTGTGGGGATTAAAAGAATATGTACAGAAGCAAATTAAGAACTAAAGATGGAGCTTGTGCTACTTTTATGTTACTTCCTTTTCCTGTCAGCAGGTATTGAAAATCCTCGCCCTGAAGAGGATAGGATGTTTTCCAAAGTCTTTTCCCATGTTAGTATTGAGTGGCACTGCGGGAGCAGTCTTGCTGCCTAGCAGGAGAGGGATCCTGTGGACAGATTACTTTGAAAAATGCAATGCCAGTAACACCTGTGCTTTTCCCCAGGTGGCTGGACTTGTGGCAGCCCTGTGCTGTGTTGCTGATGGCATCCTAATTTACCGGAAGCTTCTGTTTAAGCCCAGTGGTCCTTACCAGAGAAAAACTGTTCAAGACAAAAAAGAAGTTTTGTAATTTTATATTTCTTTTTAGATTGGTACTAAGTATAAACATATTTCTTTATTTTTTGTATGTTTTCCACAAATCTCATTTTAATCTCACTGTGGGAAGTAAAGGAAGAAATGACCCCTTACTGTGGGGTCTGTGCTTTCCTGCATGGTCTCCAGAACCCCTCACTCCTTGGCTGGCTGGCAGCCCCCAAGAATGGGTTGCGAGATTTTTGAGTTCTTAAGCTAGACAGAGGCGAAAGTCTCCCCCTGCCTCACATGGCACCAAAGGTAGAATAGGGCTCAGCTGGTCCACAGGGCAGACAGCAGGGCTCAGTGGCCAGCAGCCAGGGAGGCCCTGATGCCAACTGGAGGAGAGCCCTGTGTCAGTACTAGCCTGACAAAGCTAAGCCTAGAGGTCCACCATGAATCCTGGAAAATGCCGAACAGGAGTGGCCAGGGGCACCTTGGGGAATCTCAGAACACCAGAGGAACCCCTGCATGTTTAGGGTCCTGCACACCACATGGGCTCTGGTCCTGTGATACATTCAGTGCTCCCTGCCGTCGTGCTTTCATTGTGCCCCCAACACAGTGCTCTGCATTGTCAGTGACACCCAAGGGACACCCACAACAGGCATTGTGTCTACCCCACTTGTCCAGGAAACAGATGAAAACAACCATTAAAAACGGCACAGCACAATCCAAAAGTGATGGCATATGCCTGTGGCTGAGGCAGGAGGATCACCATGAGTTAGAGGCTGACCTGGATCACGTGAGTTCAAGACCAGTCTGAACCACTTGGTGAGACACTTACCCAAAAATAAAAATGAAAAACTCTGTAGTTGTGGCCAAGGTCCCATTCAAGTCCAGTTACCACCTCAAGCTTTTCTTCTCACCCACTAGGGTGTTGAATGTCCTGGGGATGGTGAGCTCAGGAAGATGCCTCAGCTAGGTGGAGGCAGGGTGGTGTGGCCTCAGGTAGATGCCTGGGGATACCACCTTGGGAAAACGTCCATACTTTCTCTCACCGTTCACTTTTGCTTTGGTGACAGCAAAAGCAAGCAAGGGACAAGACAAGCCTCTCTCTGTCCCTCATTTTGTATCCAGGCTTTCAGGATTAGGGCAGTACCAAAGCAACCAGTGGAATGGTTTAGTAATCATACATCCTAACACTGACAGCCTCAATCCCAGCATTCCACCAAGAAGCAATCACATGCTAGATCCATTTATCTCTGAAAAAGGTTTTGGAAGATGGTTCAGTTACTTTACCCTTGTTGCTGGAACAAAATACCCAACACCTAGAACTAAGAAAAGGTTCATTTAGCTCACAATTAGTGGGGGCTTCATTCCACTCATATGATTCCAAGGCCAACTAGCACATGGCAGAGTGTGGCAGTTCATGGCAGTACAAAACAGCAAGAGCCAAAAGGGAGGAGCAGAGGCAGAGAGCAAACCCCTCTCCACTACTTGAATTGCGTTCAAGCCATCCGTCCCAGGCAGGGTGTAGCACTCACACCCATACTTCCAGCATTGGATCATGAATTAATCACAAAGTCCAGAAGCCCACCCCAGTGACTACATGAAGCTTTGGGGGACACCTAGATACCATAACAGAGGGACATCTAAACACATGACATAACACACTTCTGAACTATTTTTACAAAGATGTGTACCATTGATATCAAAACCTGATTGCGTTCAGGAAAAAATAGTAATATATGAACTCAATTGTAGGGTGCTTGCTTAGTATGTTTAAGGCCCCAGGTAAGATATTCATCTGGTCTGATTTTGGGGTTTTGTTTGTTGTTGGTACTGGGCATTAAACCCAGGACCTTCATACTGAGCCACAGCCCCAGACCATTTTTTGTTTCTTATTTGAGACAAAGTCTCAGTAGATAAATTGTCCAGGCTGAGCTCAAACTTCAGTCTTCCTGTTTCAGCCCCCAAGTAGCTAGAGTTACTGGCATGCACTTCTACATCTGACTTCATCAGTATTTCCATGTGGAAAAATATAAAGATGATTCAGTGTTTGGACCCTATTAAAGGAATTCAGCATACTATAATTAAAAAGAAAGAATGAGATCATATCAAATAGGTTTTAGAACTTGTGACAAAATTCATTATTTGCATCTGGTTGCCAAGAAAAGGTGGAGGGAGATGGGAAAATAGAGATACATAGATATTTTATTGAGTTTATGAAAAACATTTCAGACTAAAAGCATTTGTAATTAAAAATCACAAATATTCTCATTAAAAATAACAGAAAAAGGACACCCATTTGCAGCACTGTTACTCTTTTTTTTTTTTTTTTTCTGAAATCAGTACTCCTCACTATCAAGAAAACATTTGAGGAAAAGGCAGAATGTATCATCTGTTCCAGATGATATGATGGATTTTAAATCTACAAATCAACTAGGAGACAATTTTAAAACAAGATAGTTTAGTTACTAAAAGCTTTGCTGTGTTCAACCACTTAAAAATACATGTAAGGAAATGTTTCTTTTCACAGCAGCAGTTAAAATGATCGAATATGCAAGCGCAAGTGAAATAAACATGAAGCATCCATCTGAAAAAGGCTACAGTGCCACTGAGAGGGGAAAACTAAATTCTATTATCTTTCCAAAGTGTAAGCTAAATGAAATCGCACCTAAAAGGCTTAGTTTGGGGAACCTCACCAAGACAAATACAGGAGGCATAAACAGTCTGAGAATGAGGAATGAGAGAAGACCAGGCCAAACAGTACAACAAAATAAAGTGAGTCTGCCATCATTTTTAAAGAAGTAGGGAAGTAATTGACAACTCAGTGAGAAAGAACTGTCAAAGGAGGTCCATGCGCATCTGAGAACTTAATACATGATGTGGGTTGACTTTTAGACCCATGGGGAAAAACACTGGCATTCTCCAATAGATGATGTTCAGATCATCTTCAATTGTTTGGAAGGAAGAAAACTGAGGATCTACTTCACTCTATCAAAATTAACCCATTTTCTGTGATATATTCAGGTTTCTATCTAGAAATATAAATTGTCAACTCTTAAGAAGACAAGGATTGGGGTAGGGAAAGAGAAAGTTTTATCTTTCCAATTGTGTGCATTTTGATTTATGTATTTTTTTTTTCTTGTTTTAAAAATATAAGATTCTAAAAAATGTGGAAAGCAATATAGGCAACTGAAATACATTCTGATCATTTGTGCTTTTTAAGCAAATTGTGACTAGCATTGAAGCAAATCCTGTTTCTTTTGTTGCAGGATCTTATCACAGCAGTAGCAATGGTCCAAGCCCTTAAGTTATTTATAGCAAACACAATTCAGGATGTCTACATTGTCCTTTTTTTAAAATTTCAAGTACATATCCTAAGTCTTCAGCACCTGTTGGCCTGTTTACTTTGGCCTTTACTTACAATTGTTCGTTTTCATGTTTGAATGTAAGATTTGCTGTCAGACCCAAGAGTACGGATTCTCCTCAATGGACCACAGCAGATCTATCTCTCTAGACCAACGCATGGCTGAGCTATGAGAGGGTGTTGTCCTAGTTCTGGGGGAGAAGCTACTCCAATTTCCAGAGGGACTTCTTGGATAGAGGACAACATGCCACCCTTCAGCCCCGAGTGTAAAGCCGATGGCATTGAACATGTGCAGCTTTTCTGCTTTTCCCAATGAAAATTTTAATTAGCATATTCAGCAGGGAGGCATATTTTTCATCCATGGCTTATAAAACAGTACATGCTTCCACATATTTCTCAAACAACATTCAAACACCACCCACCAAAGCAATGGCATAAGCGTCATCTATTTTGTGTGTGCCAAGGGTCCATACTCTCTAATGGTCTAGAGCAGTGGTTTTCAACTTTTCTAATGCCATGACCCCGCAATACAGTTCCTCATGTTGCAGTGACCCCAAACCAAAAAAGAATTTTGGTGGCTACTTCAAAACTGTAATTGTGCTACAGTTATGATTTCCGATGGCTTTAGGCAACCCCTGTGTTTTGGTCATGTGACCCCCACTGGGTTGCGACCCCCAGGTTGAGAACCACTGGTCTAGAGTCTCCAGAAAAGAATATTGTACATCCTCCTTCAATAGATTTTTCCATACTCATATTCTTTACCAGCTGAAAAGTTCCTGAGGTGGGGAAAATACTGGCATAATCCTTCAGGTCTAGAGAGGCAGTACAGTTTTGTCCAGAAGCAGGTAAGGGCCCAATTCCTAGCCTTGCTACCTTACTAGCTATGGGATCTCTGGCTTCCATTTCCTAACTTAGGAGATGTGGAGAGGGAAAAGTAGAATGATAGTAACTACCCCACAGTTATTCACTTTCATACATTTCAAAAGTGTATGAAACCAGCATAGTACTTGGCACACAATCAACTTTCAATCTGAGGTGTCTGAAGAAAAATCCTACCATACCTCATAAGGTAGGAGGGGTCTTTTGCTACTGTCTGGTGCTGTGAACAATCCCTAGGCAGTGTTTAAGTCTCACGTCTCACTTCCATACAGTACAGATTTCCAACCCTAAAGTAGGATCAGTTGCTATTGAGCTGCAGTGCAAATATTTTCCTGAAAACTATGAGGGATTTTTCTGAAAAAGCAGTTGAGTTCTTTCTGTCCCACAGAGGACCAAGCAACAGGAAACAAAGAAAAACATGAGCAACTTTAATTGGACTTAGGGAAGATCCTCTTAGTTCTGGAGAGTTGTAGCTACAAAGAGATATCTAAGGGAAAACTAAAATCTCTTTCCATGGAAATTTTCAAGAAGAGGAAGCAAATTAGCTCTTCTGAGCACATATGTGCCAGATCCTTTCTTATAAGTTGCCTTGTTTAATCCTCACAGCAACCCAATGATGCTGTAGTGCTCCCCACCCCCCATTTAGCAGATGAGAAGATTAGATTGAAGTAGTTAAGTTGCCTATGATCACTTGCAGATTCCTTCACACTCAGGTAAGAGGCTAGGTCTGTCTGAAGTTCCAACTATTCAGATATTATACTCTTACTAGCATGTGATGGTGTCTTAGGTCCTTTTCTATCATTGTTGAGACAAAATATCTGAAACCCAAAGTTAAAGGGGCAAAGGTTTTGTTTTCTTTTGTTTGTTTGTTTGTTTGTTTGTTTGTCTTTTTTAGACAGGGTCTCACTATGCAGTTCAAGCTGGCCTTAAGCTCACTTTTGTAGCCCAGGCTGCTCTCAAACTCATCGATCCTCTTGCCTCAGCCTCCCACGTGCCAGGATTACAGGTGTGCACCACTTTATTTAACTCACAGTTTGTACAGCTTTTAGTGCATGGTTGGCTGGCTCCAAGGCAAAGTGCCTTGGCAGAGAAGCATCGCAGAGGAGAAACAGTGGCAGGCGAGAGGCATCAAAAACCAATCAAAATGACAAGCCTCTTCTGTCCCTCCTGTCTTATCCAGGCTGCCTGCCCTAGGGTGGGTAGCACTTGCACCCTTAACCCTAGCATTACACCATGAATCAATCCCAGTGTCATGTACCCAAGATCCAGCTACCTCTGAAAAACCCCACCTATGACTGCATGAGGCACTAGGGGGACATCTAGACACAAACCGTAACAGATTATAGTTTCATCCAGCCCAAGCCCCCCTTAGGGAACTCAATGAGAACTACATCTTTACATCCTCCTCATATTCCTTTAATTTCTTCCCTATATCTTCTTCTGTTTCCTGATAGTGAACGGATATCCTGGTAGGTATGACAGACACACTGGGGACAAGTGACTAAAGGCCCCATAGTACCACCAGCTGTTATCAGAAGATCTGAGGCCTTCGTGGAATGAACAAATACAGCCTGGCTGAACAGACATGAAAGCTGGATAGCTGATTGTAGCCAGCCTGGCCCATATACTGAGACACCGTCTCAAAAACAGAAAAACTAAAGAAGGTGACAATACACCATATTTTGTCATAGGGGCCAGAGGAAATGTGTAAAAAGTCCCAGACAAACAGCTAGAACTTCCTAGGTATGAAGAGTGAGCATTCCATCAGAGGGCCTCCTCCACAGTGGCCAAAGGAAGTTCAATACAGTGCTTGTAGAATTGCAGTCCTTTGATCAACTCCAGGAAACCCAAATCCCTTTGCCCTGCATATCTTAAGTGACAGCATCCTCTTTCCTTTGAGGATGGTTCTGAGAGCCCAGGCTGTGATTCAAAGGCCCTGCCTTGCCACTGTCCTTCAAGGTGTGGGTCAGGGTCTACTACAGTGCATGAACATGTCTGGTAAACTCCCAGGAGCTCACGGTGAGGACACTGTCTTACCACAAAGATTGTCCAGTTATTCTGATGCTCAGCTATCTTCTAGTACACATACCAAGCAACCACACAGTAGGCCAAATAATGCATGATGAAATTGACTTGGAAGTTTTGAAAAGACCTATCAAAACAGAACCCATAATGTGTTCTTTCCCCTTTCTGATCTTCCCTTTCAAATCCTATGAGATGAAGGTCATGCACATATCCCATGTCTCAGAGGGGCAGTGCTAATAGAGAGGCCTGGCCCAACAGCAAAGGTGTTGGTTTGGTGAGACTAAATGTGTCCAGGTGGGACTCAGACTTGCAAACCTTCTGCCTCAGCTCTCCAGAGTGCTGAGATTACAGGCATGTGCCATGGCTCCCAACTTATCTACATACATTTTGAGGGTAGATGTGAGTGCTGGTGCTGGGGGTAATGCCTTGGCCCTTCAGAGTGCAGGTGGACTTGAGGTCTGACCACAAGGTGAGTGTGGGGAGCTACAGAGTACATGGTCTGTTTCACAGTAGAACAGTTTAGAGCAGCAGTTCTCAACCTGTGGGTCTCAACCCCGATGGGAGTCGAACGACCAAAACACAGGGGTCACCTAGAGCCATCGGAAAATACATACTTCCGATGGCTTTTTACACCCACGCTAGGGGCCCGGCGGGATGGCTCAGTGGTCTAAAGCCCCTGCTTGGGAAAGCTTGGGTGGCTTCAGGGACCACGGTTCGATCCCCAGCACCACATGCTGCGCCAGCCCTGTCCTCGGGGCGGGCTGAGCCAGCCATAAAAATGAGTGAATAAACAAACAAAGGTTCTGAAACAAGAAAAAAATAAATAAAATAAAAAATTATTAAAAAAAAAAACATGCTATTCCATGGTGAAATGTTATTTATTGGAATTAGTAATAAATGTTTCTCAACATATAATTAAATACTGTTTTGTGATTAATCACTATGTTTAAATTATGTTTGATTTGTAGCAATGAGAATACATAATGCATATCAGGTATTTACATTCCAAATCATAACTGTAGCAAAATGACAGTTTTGAAGTAGCCACCAAAATTATTTTTTGGTTTGGGGTCACCACAACATGAGGAACTGTGTTGCAGGGTCACGGCATTAGAAAGGTTGAGAGTCACTGGCGTAGAGGGGTCTGCACAGGCTGAAAGGTGCGTGCACCAGCCACAGCGATCTAACCTGCAGAGCTGCCGCTTCCTTTCAGTCTGTCTTTCCAGAGGATGGTTTGGTATCAGGGAGCACAGTCTTGGAATAGGTGATGATTTCTAACATAAAGGGTCATAGAAGAATAGAGTTCCTTACTCTCTTTGTCATTAGTTAACAAAAGGCTAATCCAGGTGTGGTGGCTCACACCTGTAATCCCAGCACTCTGGAGGCTGAGACAAGAGGCTATTGTGAGTTCAAGACCACCCTGGCTACAAAGTGAACTCAAGGCCAGCCTGAACTACATATGGAGACCTTGTCTTAAAAAAAAAAAAAAAATGAAGGTGAAGATCCCTCACTAGGGAGAGAAACTCTTAATACTTGAGGCATTCAGCCCCTCAGCAGGGCAGCCTCAAAGCATACAGGCTTCATATACAAATGGCCTAAGGAGGTCTGTGGGTTCTGAGGCTATATGTTGTCAGGGCCTCCTTCTCTGGACCAGTGATGAAGCCTGGCTTAGCGATCCACATTCAATCTAAGCTGCAGCAACTCATGTTTCAGCAGTCTGTGCCAGGGACTTCCAGTGTCATGAGGAGGGTGCTAGTCCAGCTCTCAGTCCCTCACCTATGTGCAGGCTGATTTTGTGTCAAAGTCAGTGAAAGCACAGCTTTCTTCACTAACTTGTGATGAAATTATTGTCTTCATTATTAACTTTACCTACCACGGACTTGTGCCATCTGCCGATCTGCCGCAACCCAAAAGAATACAAATTAGGGTCCTTGACCTCTTTCTTTCTTTTTTTTTTTTTTTGTGGGACTAGGGTTCAAACTCACCATGACCTTGCATTTGCCAGGAAGGCACTTGTGCCACGGAGCTATCTCCCAGTCCCCAGGATCATTGACTTCTGAATGGCCCATTGTTTAAGCACTTTTACATTTAAAAAAATATCCAACATTTCCAAGATGCTGAGTTCTGGTCACAATGTTTTTGCCAACAGAAATCTCTCCAGCTCCCAGTGCTGGGGATTAGACTTCACACTGGGCTGTATCTCCAGTCCTTTTTAATTTTTTTATTTTGAAACAAGGTCTCACTAATTCATCAAGTTGCCTAGGCTGGGAGCCAACTTGCCACTCCCCTCCTCAGCCTGTCAGATGCTGAGGCTCTTAGGCGTATACCACCATGTCCAATTAAAAAAGAAAAAAGGAATATGATAAACATGTTTAACCTAAACGCTACATAAGTAACAGTTCCAAAACTACAAGCAGTGTCTTTATATTTATAAGTAACAGTATCCACTTTAGAATGTCGCCTTCTTGTAAGATTAATGAGAAACAATTTTGGTGATTTCTGATCAGGCTTCGCCATGTATTTGGAGAACGCTTAGGCATATATGAAACCATAGAAGTTGCAATTAACTGAATATCAGATAATGTTTATTGTTTGTAAATCTCTGTTTGAAATTCAACATTTGGTGAGATAAATTGTAAATGTTTAAATTTAATAACATTCAGTGATTTTTAAAAATTAGCATCCAAGGCAGGTATGGTGGCACATACTTGTAATCCTAGCACTCAGCAAGCTGAGGCAGGAGGATCCCCATGAGTTTGAGGCCAGTGTGGGCTACATAGTGGGGTCAAAGCCAGCCTGAGCTACATAGTAAGATCCTATCTCAAACAAACACCAAAAAAAAAATTCAATATTAATCATCTTTTCTCCAATTATATATAATTTTACACAATTTTGTACATCTCACAAAACCATTTGGGAGCCTTATGGAAAATGATAGTAAAAAATCTTTTCTCATTTTAGTCAGAAGATAATATTTGAGTCAATAAGATATTTAGAAAGTAGTAAGAATGGTACTCATGGGAAAGCAGAAGTGTTGGTTCACATAGGCTCAATTTCAATGTTAGCTGAGCCACTGGGGACAACATATTTCTCTGTCTTTTCAGATGAGTCAGTAAGAGGGTCTGTGTCTAAGGCAAAAGGGAAGAAGATGACCAGGAAGGCATTGGCGCATAAGTCACACTGCCAACTGTCTAACCACTTCCCAGCTGAGCAGTCCCTGAGTTGTTCCCCTCACTGTAAACTGGGGCTGCTGACAGTCTGAGGTGAGAATCAAATCCCATACTAATGTCAGTGTAGTACGTGACACCAAGTAAGTGCTCAGCACATGGGCTATGGTGGAAAGGTACAGAGCAAACCTTAGCTCCCAGGAATAGTGCCCTCGTAGCAGGAGAGCACTTCTGTATGGCCAGGGAGTACAGTATTATGTCCAGTGATCTAACAAGGAGATAAAATTATGACAGGGAGTAAGTGATTAGCTGGGCCTAGTCTTGTGCTTAGTTTATTATTACTGCATCAGTGTGACTATGTTTGTACCCAAATTCTTACCGACGTAGGACCTGAGCTAACGCACAAAGCTTACAGTCTGCTCCTTAGTTGTAAGAATCACTCCTCTGAATAGCTTACCTCACACAGTACTGAAGTGCTAGGCTTCCTGCAAGGCTGCAGTCTGCCATCCTTGTGTCAGGCCTGCCACTGTAAATAGACCCTCTCCTCATCCTGAAAAACCCAGCGGGACTTACTTCCAACTTAATCTCCCTGTTCCACATCCCCGTTCCAATGTCATCCACCAGGGCAAAACAATAGACTTTACTGCTTTCTGAGGCAAGTTATATTCTACCATGGCTCCTGGCTCCCCAGCCTCAACACCACATGCACCACCCTGCCCAACCTTGTAAAAAGTTTACTGTCTGTATGCTTTGGGAGGCAGGGGAGCAGTGTGTACTAAGGATTAACCCCAGGGTGTTTGCACTGAGCTATATCCCCAGCCCTTTTTTTTACTTTGAGATAGATTCTCACTAAGTTGCCCAGATGGGACTTGTTCAAAATAGATATGTGTGCATATAGTGATTCTGTTACCCCAGATTTTTTGCCCCTACCCCTACATTAGCACCATTACTTCTCTTCCAGCAAGGCTGGCCTGTGCTCACTCATAGGGGAGCCCTCACCCACTCATCTTTACCTTTTATCTCAGTACACAAAGAAGCATGTTAGGTAGCAGTTAAAGAACCTAATACTGAAATCCACAACAAAGGGCACAAAAAGCTAGAGGTGTTAGAGGAGACCTAACTGTGGCCATCTCTCCAAAAACACAAAAGTCAACAGGATAGTCATTCACTCTAGAAAATCAGACTCGCTGCTCAAATGAGTTCACGCATCCTTGGGACATATGAACGCAGCGTAAATGTAGCCAAATTTCCCAAGCCTGGTTTTACTTACAGATTTAGGAGAGGAATTAAGTCAGTAAAGTGCCAGCCTAAAATTTTACCTGCCTCAAATTGTTTTTTCATCAAAATAAATGTTACAGAATACAATGCAGAATTTGCATTAATTTAAAATATAAGACTTCAAAATGTCATCATTACTAAGGGCCAAGGGTATTTATTGTTGCTGTTTTTGTTTGTTTGTGTTACAGAACCAGAGATTGAACTCAGGTCCTTGTGTTTGCCAGGCAAGCGCTTATTCTACTGAGCTATCTCCCTGGCCCTGAGACCACTAAGTTTTTAAAAACGCACTTTTTTTCTTAGTTACTTTTCTCTTTGCTGAGACAAAATACGGAAAACCCAAATTTAGACAAGAAAGGGTTTATTGGCTCCCAATTTGTAGAGGTTTCAGCCCACCATAGGCTGATTCCAAGGCAGGGTGGCTCCAAGGCCTGGTGGCATGGCAGAGGGGCATCGCAAAGCAGTGGAAACCAAAGCAGCAGTGACAAGTGGCAAACAACAGATCTCTTTCTGTCGTACTATATCCTGTCCAGTCTCTCCACCCATAGGGCAGATGGCACTCATGCCCAGGGTGGGGCAGTATTAATCCTAAAGTCACAACATGAATCAATCTCAGCATCACATTCTTGATCCCAGTATCAGGCTCTAGATCCACCCACCTCACAATGCCCTACCTAGGTATAGGGATCCATTTGTCTCAGTCAGATCTGTTCTACCTGGTGAGAAACAGTGGCAGGAATGAGAAAAAGATAGACAAGAAGACAAAAGCTGGGCTAGGTGGTGGCAGGTCTGCCTGGTAGGCAAGACAAACCCACTAGCACAACAAAACCTACATTTATTTATACTTTTGCAAAGCTAGTAACACATGACACAAGGTTGTCTAGTGACTAATAGCCGATATTAACTAGTCAGAATGCCTATCTCAGGACTGAGGCCACTTTGCTTTAGGTGTTGAGGCCTAGTCCCACCTACACACGTTTGAGTGATTTTCCAGCTTCTATAACTCCCAACACCTAGGACACTATGAGGCTTTGCGGGGACATCTATATATGAGCCATCACACTTTCTTGTGACCTTCAGAGAAAGGTAAAAAGAATAATTAGCTTTTTAAAAATGGTATTCTACATATGAATAATTTTTAAAAATCGGGTCCTAAAATTCATAGACCCAATCCAAAATTGGATACCTGAGATGAATGCACACTTCTCAGATGAAGAACTACAAATGGCAAATAAGTATATGAAACAATGTTCAGCATCATGGGTTTTTAAAGAAATGCAGATTAAAACAACACTTAAGATTCTATCTCACCCCAGAAAGAACGGCTATCATCAAGAAGTCAACCAATAACAGATTCTGGAGAGGCTATAGGGAAAAAGGAACTCTTCTCCACTGTTAGTAGGAGTGTAGACTGGTACAACCACTATGAAAATAAATGTAGAGGGCTGGGGAGATAGTTCAGCAGTCTAAGTGCCTGCCTGGAAAGTGCAAGAATCTGGGTTTGATCTCCAGTACCATATGCTATGCTGGCTCAGATCATCGAGCCAGAAACCAAAACCAGGTCCCTGTACACACTTGTAATCCCACTGCTGGGGAGGCTGAGACAGGAGAATCACTGTGATTATAAGCTGTATAGGGAGAGTCTGTACAAGAGAGAGAGAGAGAGAGAGAGAGAGAGAGAGAGAGAGAGAGAGAGAGAGAGAGAGA
>PVJA010026237.1:0-29874 GCA_004027025.1 Myocastor coypus | reverse complement strand
TTTTTTTTTTGTCTTTTTGAGACAGGGTCTTCCTGTGCAGTTCAGGCTGGCCTTGAGCTGACTTTTGTAGCCCAGGCTGGTCTCGAACTCGCACCAAACCTCCTGCCTCAGCCTCCCGAGTGCTGGGGTTACAGGCGTGCGCCACCACGCCTGACTAAAATATACTTCTTCTTCTTTTTTTTTTTTTTTTAATTTATTTATTTATTATTTTTATTCTTGTTTCAGAACCTTTGTTTATTCACTCATTTCTATGGCCGGCTCAGCCCACCCCGAAGGCAGGGCTGGCGCAGCATGTGGTGCTGGGGATCGAACCGCGGTCCCTGAAGCCACCCAAGCTTCCCCAAGCAGGCGCTTTAGACCACTGAGCCATCCTGCCGGCCCGTAAAATATACTTCTTATAGAAGTTAGAAACTACAAATACAGAAGAAAACAATCACTCAATTTTACCACCCGTAGAAAATAACCATTTAAATATTAGTGCATTTCTTTATGGTCTGTTTATTAAAGCCTCATATGCAGACATATTTTAAAATTTAAATAAAAAGTTAAAGAGTCTTATGTTTTTGCCTGGCTTTTTTTTATTCCAGCCTGTCTCATGTCATTCCAAATCTTGGGAACGTGATGTTGTGCCGGGGCTTACTAAGCCAGTCTCCCACTATTGGAATATGCAGTATTGTTTTTGTGGTTATGACTCTGACTCTCCTTGTACATATGCCTCTAAGTGTTTCATTGTAACAAATTTCTAAAATAAGAGGTACTAAAAAAAACAGAATTCCTAAGGCAGAATATATTGACATTCTTGGCATATATTACCACATATCTCACTAAAAAAGGGAGTATCCATGCATCTTAAATCTCATTCTGTGAATGTTTATGCTATAGCAATTCTGTCCATAAATGTGTATTTTATTTTATTTTTTTTTCTTGTCATAAATGTGTATTATGTAAAAATATTCTTTGCTTATTAAATAGAAATTTTAGCTTATTTTCAAAAAAATTTCTGGTCATTTGTCATATTAAGTGTTTCTTAAAAGCATATTGGAAATTTCAGTGTGGGTACAAAAATTACATACATAATGTCTGTATCTGTCCTCTCACAATGTATCCCCAGCCAACTGATTATAAAATTCTTACAACAACTCATTGTGGGACACAGAAGTGGGATACCATCAACAGTCCTGGACATCTGGAAGTTACAGGAAGTCTTTAAAATGTACTATGATAAAAATATATAACTTATCTTAATTTTAAGTGTAAAATGTGGCTACTTTAGGAACTTAAAAAGTTTAGTAAAACAGTTAATTTAATAGACGTAAGGATGTAAATCAATGTATAACTATTAGCTGTATTCCAAATACACTGCAATGAATGACTAGAATTTGCATTTAAAATCATTATAATAAGCAGACTGGTAATAATGTAGACTTCTGCAGCCCCTTGTAGAAGATTTCTAGGGAGCTCCTGCAACAGGAGGGCAAAAAGGCTCAGTGAGACGAGCAGGGTGGCCGAGAGTCACAGAAAATTAAACGAGTGGTGGCATCACAGCAAATATTGCTCCATTTTAAAAAATGTATTTAGTAGAGGGTCTACAGGGTCTCACCACATAGATCAGACTTATAGTGATCCTCCTGTTTTCAGCCTCCCAAGCACTGGGATTATAGGCATGAACCATTACTCCCAGTCTCATTGCTCCATATTTCAACTCCAGACGTCTCTCAGCTCTCTTGTCTCACCCATGACTGACCACAGGGAAACCACAGCTGCACAAGGTCCACTGACAGTGAAGGAGGCTGCAGGACCCCGAGATGACCATGGCCCTGAGTGGCTCTCAAGGTCCAGCGATCAGCAGGATGCATTTAGAGAAGGAGGGATGAACTGATGCTTAGAGCTCTCCCAGTGGTTAATGGCATAATGGAATGTAGCATCCTCAGGTTAGAATGTGCAAAGAGGCAACAAGGTTCCACAGCTTGTATCACAAGGAGAAATCAGGGATAAGTGAACTGGAAGTTAAGGAAAGTTGCTCCAGTAAACGTCAAGTTCTTCATTTCCTGGCCTAGCTAGGTTTCAGGCCCAGAGCCCACAGAAGAAGAAGGTGTGACCCTCTTCAATACCATGGGGAGTTTCTGCCCTGACCTTCCTCCAGGAAGAACTGTAGCCATTTACTTGAGCAGTTCACTGTAGGAAAGAGGAACAGTTTTAGGGCTGTTGGATATGGGGCATCCCCATGCCCTTCACCATGAGAGTGGAGGCATACATACGATGTACAGGGAAAGGAACATGGATTCTGCGCAAACTTCAGCTTAACAGAGCGCACTGGTGCCTCTCCTGCTAGCCACTTCCCTGATCCCCAAGTACTTATCAGGATCAAACACATTTAATCATTAAGCCATATTGGGCCCTTAGTCTGTGGGATGAGAGCTATCACCATGAAAAGGCCAAACAGAAGTCTCTGAAGTTGCCTTCCTTGCTTGCTAAGATGGTCGCTAAAACAGGACATCACACACCAAGGGAGAGGAAAGGTAGCTCCTATTGTTTTTTTTCCATACAGTGTGTCTCTGTCTCTTTCTGTATGCACATAATCACTATATTACAATGTTAAATAATAACTACTCTCTCTTACTATTGCTTAACACAATTTTTGCCTTAAATTCTGGCTGATGCTAAAATTGGTAATATAGCTTTCTTTTGGTCCAACACAGTATACTGTGTTATATTTTTTCAATTCTTTAACTATTCTATATTAATTTTTGTCATAGGTTTTATATATACATATCATAAAATTCACCCCTTTAATGTGAATAATTCAGTGTTTTCTGCTATCTTCACAAAAGTACAATTTTAAATCATCTTCATCATGTTAAGGAGAAATCTCATACACATAGTAGTAACTGTTCTCCTTCCCTCAGTCCCTGGCAAGCACTAAGTTACTCTGTCTCTACAGATTTGTTTATTTTGGACATGGACTATAAAAGGAATAATGTGATACACAAGCTTTTGTGACCAACTTTCTTCACATGATGTAGTTTTTTTTTTGTTGTTGTTGTTGGTTTTTTTTTGGTACTGAAGATCGAACTTAGTACCTTGTGTTTGCCAGGCAGGCACGTAAGCCACTGAACTATCCCCCCAGCCCGTGTTTTCATGACTGTATGGATATGCTATACTTTGTCTACATAGACAGCAGCTGTTTGGGTTGTTTCCACCTTTTGGTATTGTGAATGCTGCTGTTATAAACGTCTAGTTTTATTGGATTGGGATTTGCCCTTCTCTTGAGTATGTGTTTCCAGAGTGGTATTTCTGGGCCACAACAGATGACCCTGAGTAACACTACTGCTTTACTGCCAAGCTGTTTGCCAAAAGGGCTGCTCCATGTTGAGTCCTTTGCTTTAAGGATGAGACTTGTAGAAAATAAATTAGCAGGTTTTTGTTTTACCACTGAATCAGAGCCTGTAATCCCAGCACTCAGGAGCCTGAGGCAGGAAGATCACTGAAAGTTATAGACCAGCCTGGGCTACAAAGTGAGAGCAAGGTCAGCCAGAAAGGGTGCATAGTGAAGCCCTATCTCAAAAAGGAAAACATTGAATTATATTATTCCTATCTTTTAAATGGGAACAGAATTTAATTCATTTGTAATCTATGGCAGTTATCGTTCATGCTAGATTTTTCAGTTGTTCAAAATTCTCTTTTGCTCTTTTCTTCTACCTGCTGTTGGAAAGACCCAAACCTTCCCCTGCACGAACAAGAGCTCTGCATCACCCTGTTATTGTGAGCGTCAGTCTAGCATCATAAGAGCCACACTCCTGCTGGCCCTTCTCCATCACCCTCTGAATGTCGTCTCTGTGTCTTTGCTCCAACATCACGGTGGTGTTTTTCTCTGTCTTCTTAGAGCTGCCACCTTTCTCCCTCCCTTCCCCCTTTGTTAGAATCGTCTAGAATTTTAATTATTGATTGTAATGTATTTATATACTTTTGAGAAATCTTTGTTACACCAATGGTATTAATTTATAAGAATGACACATTTTCTCCAAAAGTGTTTCTTGAGGGTATTTTGTGCTAAATTTCTTCATTTTTAGTATCTGAGAATATGTTAATTTACTTCTCATATTTAAATAATGACATTATTAATTAAATATAAAACATTTTGAAATGTTTACCTTCTTGAACCTATTTGAGAAATCTTGTTCTAATCTGTTATTTTTTGGTTGACTTTCTTTTTATTTTTTTAGAATTTTCCTTACATTTGTGTAGTAAACTATAACACATGGTTTCCTGGCTGAAAAATTCCACACCTGAGGCTCAAGTGTACAGAGCCTACTCTACAGTGAGCCTGGCTAGATGAAGGGTATGCAGTGCATCTCTGGCCTAAATATTTTCAACCAGTGACATACTTATTTAGGTATAAGCCTACTATAAATTGATGAACATCTGTGTATTGAATTCTTCAAAAATATCAAATTTCAGATGAGAGATGAAAACCATAAGCAAGTTAAATAGAAATGACAGAAATAAAACCAGTTTCAGAATGAGAATGCTCCCAATGGCCCACAGCACCAGAGGAAAGAATCAGCGACTTAAAATTAGTCAGTAGAAATTGTGCAGTGTAAAGTGTAGAAAGAGAAACAGGAAAAACCCACAACCAAAGCAACAGAGAGAGGGTTCACAGGCTGTGGGATCAGGTCAGTGTAACACTTCTAGATGTGGGGTTCAGCTTCTTTCTTTCTTTCCCTTCCCTTCCCTTCCCTTCCCTTCCCTTCCCTTCCCTTCCCTTCCCTTCCCTCCCCTCCCCTCCCCTTCCCTTCCCTTCCCTCCCCTTCCCTTCTCCTTCCTTCCTTCCTTCCTTCCTTCCTTCCTTCCTTCCTTCCTTCCTTCTCTCTGGCACAGGGTCTCACTACACAGCTCAGGCTTATAGTGATCCTCCTGTCTCAGCCTCCCTAGCGCTGGGATTGTTTTCTACCTATTACTACTCTAGGCTTCTATTCAGTCTTAGGACTCTCACCTGATGAAAGCTTGGGAAATATCTCCTGAACACCACTTCGTCTTAAAAATTTCTTTCTAGAGTTTTGTTAGACAAATGCTAATCTGTCAGCTTCCACTTAGCTTTCAGCTATGTATATGGATGCATTTATGCGCTACTTAGACAAACATATTTAGTATGTATGACATTATCTCCAGCCTTCCAGACACTCTGAAAAAGTTCCTTGACTGCTCTCTCTCTCTCTGCTGTGCTACTGGGGAAGCCCATACAACTTTCTACCCATTTATATATATTTTTAAACAGCTGTCAGCTTTTACTCCTGAATGCTAGCTAGTATGCTATGTTCAACTACCTCTTGCTTGGCTTCCAGCACCCATCTGCTGCCTTGCAGCTCTGGCAAGCTGCCCAGCGTGCATCGGGAGGGCTGGCACAGCCTTCACTGCAGAGCACTTGTGCGCTAATCTTTACTTGGGCACTGCTGCTCTGCTAGGGTGTTTCTCTTTCTTCCATCATGCAGGCTTAAGGTCAGAAGGGGATTGGCTGCAGGAGGAAACTGTTCTTATCTGCTCCCTACCCTAGAGAGGCTCACTGCCACATTTTGTCAGTGGCCCTCGCTGAGCTCTGGCTTGCCACACAGACTGGGAGGAGCCATCGGTCCCTCAGAGCCTGGAGGCGGCCATGGGCAGGAACTGCTTGCAGTTACCATCCTTGTCTCTCTATGCATGGCTTCCAGCTCTTCTGTTCAAGGCTGTCTTTTCTTTCACTGGGGTCTGGCTTATGGCACCTCAGGAATTTCTCACAATTTCTGTATTAATCTGAGGGGGTCCAAAACTGGGTTTAGGAGAGTGCTAGGCATCTGTGTTAATCCACCACTCAGTCAGGAATAGCAGGGAACCACCCATTATCTGGATTCCAGAGACCAGGTCTCTGCATACTGTATGATACCAGTTTCTAAATCTGCTGCTTTCTCCCTTGTGTTACTGCTTGCCATGCTTATGGCTTTGAACAATTTTATCTTAAGCCTAGAATTCTGAACAGTTTTTACTACTTTTAACTTGAAGAATACTTTAAACGCATCATATTATTCTCTAATAGAGACATCTAAAGGTATTTACCTGACCCTTTAGCACTTACACTATTAGTGCTTTTATTGATCCAACCCTCTACAAAGAGTGTTCTTTATATGCATGCCTACTGTTGGTCCAAATAGTCAGAAAATCCCTGGACCTCACTTTATGTTCTTTTAGAAAACCCAATAGAAGGTGAGAAATTGCTGTTGATGAGTTAAGACATAGTATCATGGGCCAGAGAGACAGCTCAGTTGTCTTAGCACCTGCCTGGTGAGAGTAAGGACCCGGGTTCAATCCCCAGGACCACATGCCATGCCAGCCTCACACTGCACAGGCCTCTGAAACTGGGCATGGTGGCACGAGCCTGTAATCCTAGTGCTGGAAAGGCTCAGATAGGAAGATCACCATGAATCTGAGCTACAAAGCAAGATCCTGTACCAAATATAAATAAGTAAATAAATAAATAAATAAATGATTTAAAAAATTGTTAAAGATATAGTATCATTAATATGACACATAGAAAAACACTCACTTTGTCCAAATCCTCCATGTTTACTCATAAATTCAAAGAAAGCATCAAGAATTCTGCATAGAGTTATGATGATTGTTATGTCTTGGGTAGGATAAGCCAGAAATTTCTCATGCTTCCTTATAAATTGTAGCCCACTGGCAACACTATTTTTAATCATGAATTCAAGACAGTCCACTCCTGGTTGGCTTATTATTTTAGATGTTTTCAAAAGCCATGACTTAATATAAGGCTCCCATCCCAGATCGACAGGATCCTAGTAATATAAGCAGAAGAAAATCCTATGTAAATAAAGATACAGGCTTCAGATTTCTATCTTCACCACAGCCTCTGTCAAGTATGACTTAAAATTATGATCAATTAAAGGGAAAAAGAAAAATGGCCCAATGAATTAGCATGTTCCAGAATAACTTGTGGTTTTTTAAGCATGGACTTAGAAGAAGGCAGGTGTTTAGGGAGGGTATGTGTGCAGGGTATGTGTGGAGGCTGTTGGCATATATGTGAGGCAGTGCTATCCCTGAAGGTACTCTGACTTCTTGGCTTTATTCCCACATTCAGGTAAGCAGGTGAGAGGCTAGTGTGAATCATGGCTGGTGATTAATTACAGATATGGAAAATGTTATTTCTGCAGTGTCCTCTCCCCTTTATTGTTGTGGATTGACAACTGGTGGTCAACTTGTAATGTGCAGCTGAAATGAACTGGTTTGGTGCTGGGTGTGCTAGGCCCACCCAAAGATTATTGTTGACAGCGTAACAGGCAGAACTGGAGAAGGGAAGCTTGTTGGTGGGACGCTGTAGGTAGGAAGCTGTTGGTTCTCCCGTTGGACCTTGTCATGTTCGGTTTCCTGATAAGAAGGCAGCTGTTCTTATCATTGAAGGAGTTTGGGACCTTTTTGTTGCTGGGAATGGCTACAGTTCACTTTGAGGGAGTTACGGTCCTTACTTTGCGTCTCACTCCCTGGCTTCGGAGGGGAAGGTGGCTTAATATCCCGGAGAAGTTTGTTGTGCTGGCTTTGCTGATATGGACACGGCTGTTCTCATCATGAGAGGAGCCCGGGACCTTACTGCTGCTGCAGATGACTATGGCACTTTTGGGGGAGCTCTGGTTCTTTGAATGTTGTTTTCTACCTCCAGTGCAAATCCCACAGCCTGCTAGCATGGATCCTTCATCCCGCTGGCATAGACTTTCTAGTTTCCACCACTGATCTTTGGGCCTTCCCAGTGCAGACCCTTGAAACAGGCCCTCACGAGACACTGTCATGGGTTCTTGGTCTCCAGTTGGACTTGTGGGAGGCATTGTTATGGGCTGCAGGTCTTCAGCTGGACTCAAGCAGAAAATGGCTGTGGGATTCAGGCCCTCCACGAGATTCTTTTGATCTTTAGTGTGTGGACAGATTTCCTGTACCCTCTTTGTGTATGACTTTTTGGGTGACTATTATAAAATAATATTATAAATGTCCTACATTGTATTGTTTCTCTTGTAATCCCTGACTGCAACAGCTGTCTTGGTTTCAAGAGTCCTGGAGTCAGAAAAGGGCTGGGAACAATTTTTTCTCTACTGGAAAAATGCTTCACATCAGCATGTCTACTTGAAAGGCTTTGCAGTTGTGGAAATATGGATGCTCAAACTGCTAAGTTTACTATGAGGAGTAATTATATTCACATTCAAGACTGGGTTGTGAAGTGCTGGGAACACTGCTAGGCCCAGGGATTAAAAAGAAAATAACATCACTATGGTGTATATCACGGCTAGGTACCATCTGAAACAACCTCCATTCTTAAGAAATTTAATTCTGAAACTCACCATATACACCATCGCACACCGGCTGATAGTAGCAGGACTGGCCTGGGAGAGACTATCCACTTCAAAGATCACTCGTATTTTATTAGTCAACACTATTCTCTCGCTGTTTGCTAGGCACAGTGTTCTGGTGTCATCTAATACAGAATTTAGATTTTCTACCCACAAGGTGTCCACTGGACCATCTAAGATAATCCATTGCCAATCAAAATCTGCAGAGGAAAATATTTTAATGTAACTGAGCATAAACTTAAACTTTTTTCAGTCTTGGAGATTTACTATTTATAGAATATTTTTGAAGATGAAAAATGATATCCCAGGGACCACTACAATGACTATTTGCATATAGTATTTTATAGTTATTAAATATATATATATATATATATATATATATATATATATATATACATACTACATACTTAAAACTCTTTTAAGCACTATTTAGACATTCTTAGTTGAACTGGGTACATAACCCTCAAAATTTAGGTGAGAAAAGTTTTATAATTTTATCTTTTTCATAATAGTATCATTTGTAAGTTTTCTCTTGAATTATGAGTAATTTTTAGATATGCTGTCCCTGGCAAATGGCAAAAGGAAATAGCTGATGTTTGAAGAAGAATCAGATGGACAAAGCTTGGAGCCTACCACACTTGGCAGTCCTTTACTCCTCTTTCCACATGGCTCTGCTCTATTTACTACAATGACAGAAAACCTTACACTGATTGTTGCTTAGAACAATAGAACTTCATCTCTCACAAGCTTGGATCAAGGCACTGGCAAGTTCAGGATCTGGCGAGGGCCACGCTGGGACACAGAAAGGTTCTCATGTGGTGGAAGGGCTGACGGGCCTCTGTTGCACTCCTTTTATTTATTTATTATTATTTTTAATATATTAACTTTATTTTTAATTTTTTTATATTAGTACAGGGTCTATAGGGTCTCACTGTGTAGATCAAACTCTTAAGTGATCCTCCTGCTTACGGCCCCGCAAGTGCTGGCATTATAGGCACACATCACCAGCCAGTCTCAATCACTGTCTCAGCGCACCCCACAGGTGGGACTAGCATGGCAGGCCCAGGGATCAAACCCTGGTCCTGGTATTTACCTAAGCACACGCTTTAATCTGCTGAGGTATTTATTTTTATTTTTGATTTTTTTTACAGTGTGAATCTTTTTAAAAAATTACTTTTAATAAGAGATAACAATATGAGAATTTCAAAACATGTTAGTAGTACACTCGCAATAATTGACACACTGCATATTGTTGTGAGCACTGCTTTTATTATAAGCACACTAATCTTATTCATGAGGGCACAGCCCTCCTGACCTAATCATTTCCCTAAGCCTTACTTCCTCATGCCATTAACTTGCGGATTAAAATGTCAACATAAGAATTTGGGGCCAGGGTTAGGGTTGGGGGAATGCAAATATTTAGGCAACAGTACATATTCTATATTCACCATTGTGACCTATCATTTTAGAGAATGTACTGGTCAGGATAGAGGAGATATAAATAGGCTGGTATTCACACAGAAAATAGCCAGCCACCTACAAAGACACTAAGGTATTCCAGAAGAATTTTAAAAGAGAGAGAGAGAGAGAGAGAGAGAGAGAGAGAGAGAGAGAGAGAGAGAATGCATGTAGCTGCTACTGCTAAGATGAGCTTGGGCTGCACTAGGCATTGTCCGAAAACTTTGTAAAGAAAAAGAAAAACTGTATGCCCAATTATTGTACTCTCCCCAAAATAATGTACCAAAAATTCAGGGACAGAGCAGCAGCAGCAGCATCTGTTAGAGTTTGCATCCTCATGTAGTACCAGCGAATGTGGTCACAGGAGGCCCAACCCCAAGCTGGGGAAACAGCAGCTGTGTTGGAGCAGAGATCTTGTCATCTAGGCACTTTATCCCCTGGCACATAATAAAGTGCCTGTAATCTGTCAGTGTGTGCTTCATTTCAGGTAAGTCTACCTGAGCTAAGGAATTTGGCCTGGTAGTGTACAGAGGATACGGAGTGTCTCTTCAGCAACAACGCTGCGAGCAACAGGTTGCCACCCCTGCTTATTAAATCATTGCTTATTTCTACCTAATGGTTCTCATGAGAGACTAATAGCCATTTATAAAATATAAGGCTACTTAAAGACTGGAACTTCTATATCATAATAACATAGTTTATACTATAATATATAATGCACACAAATCTTAAATAAATACATGAGAAAAAGAATCGTGCAAGACCAGCTACAACTAATGTATCTCATTTGGTTCAGTTTGTATTCTATATTAATTAATCAATCTGCCTTTCAGAATTTAATAATAATACTTACTATGATTTCTTGGAATTTTAACATCTTTCTCTCCCTCCTTCACAAAAATATTTTCTTTAATATCTGCTGTATCAGAGGCATCCAGTTGAAAAGCCTAAAATATGTAATCAATAAAATTCAAATACTTATTTGATAATATCTTCCAACCACAACGAATGATGTTTAATATACTTTTTGAGAGATACAAATATGAATAGTAACTCGCTTATAATTACTTACAACATAGTTCTTTTTGGAAAATTACTTCACCTTAGTCTTTTCCTCCTGTAAAGATGACACATGCAGCCGGGCGTGGTGGCGCATGCCTGTAATCCCAGCACTCAGGAGGCTGAGGCAGGAGGATCGGTGAGAGTTCGAGACCAGCCTGGGCTACAAAAGTGAGCTCAAGGCCAGCCTGAACTGTACAGTGAGACCCTGTCTCAAAAAGACCAAAAAAAAAAAAAAAAAAAAAAAAAAAAAAAAAAGATGACACATGCTTGCATAGTATTCAAACAAACATAGCACAAGGAAGGCAGAAAACGTTCTTGGAATTTCTACCAGCTACAGACAACAACCAATAACATTTTGGTACATATCTTCCATACTTCCTTTGTGATCAATTCTCAGATTTTAGGGTACATAAAAATTCCTGGAGTTTGTTAAATTGCACATTGTTTTATTTATTTTTAATTTTATTAATTTTAATAGGAAAGAAATAACAATCAAATTGCACATTCTAAGAGCTCATCCTTGTAGATTCTGCCTGAAGAAGTTTGGAAGGAGGCCCAGGAATTTCTACTTAATATGCACCACAAGTGAATCTAATAAAGTTCTCACACACACCTTAGAGAAATGCTTATTAATGCATTGTATGATCTATTGGTCTCGGTGCAACTGGTTTTACCCAGGGAGAAATGGCGGCAGGAATGAGAAAAGATAGATGGGAAGACAAAAGCTGGGCTATGTGGGCAAGACTACTGCATTCTATGACAAAACTTACATTTATTTATACTTTTGTAAGGTTTGTAACACACGGCACAAGGTTGCCTAGTGACTAATAGCTGACCTTAACCAAACGGGATGTTTATCTCAGGAGTAAGACAGCTTGTCTGCTTCAGGTACGGAAGCCCAGTCCCACATACACATATTTCATCTGCGACTCCCAGCACATCCCCTTTTTTGTGTGTTGTTTTGTCAGAGATGGGTGTTCCATTGCAGCTGGAGAAGCTGTATTGGAGACATCTTTCAAGGACCTTTTTATACTTGGTGTCACTCTAAAGATTGTACGTACTCAAATTCAGCAATATAACCCTATATAGTCTAATAGTTTATTACAGTAGTGCGTTACCAGCACAGCTGGTAATTGTCAGAAGTTTGCAGCTCCCAACAACGCGTAGGGCTAACTCTTAATTATCTGGGGAGGGATGTAGTCATTCATTTTTCCAGTAGAGTTGGCTGGCAAGTCAGCAGCTGGTTGGCACCCGCTTTCGTTACCAGCAAGAGGGATCAGGAGAATGCCATGCACTGGGGATGTGCTGAGGCCCCTGCAGGGTCTGAGGAGAGAGGCTGGGTCTCAGCTGCTGGTCACTGGCCTTGACCGAAGGTCAGTGAGTGCCTGGTACTTCCACTACCATTCCCATTACCAAAGTCTGAAGTTACCATCCTTGAACATAAGCTATTACTCCATAGCTCTTTTTTCCCTCTCTAGGTGGACATTTTTTAAAAATGTGGGATTGTGGATCAAGACATATATGTGTGTGTGTGTGTAATATATATATATATATATATATATATATATATATATATAAAATCTTTTTTTTGAGACAGGGTTTCAGTACGCTGTTTAGACTGACCTTGAGCTCACTTTTACAGCCTAGGCTGGTCTCGAACTCACACTGATCCTCCTGCCTCAGCCTCCCAAGTGCAGGAATTACAGGCATGCGCCACCACGCCCGGCTTTATAATCTTTATTGAAGTACATTTTATTAAGTTTCTTCCCGAAACCTTGTGACAAGACAATCCTACCAACAAGATGTAAGCATGAATGTTTTGTCGTCCTTGCTAATACTAAATGCATTCACTATCTAAATTCTCAGGTTTTGAAGATCTGGTATGGAACAATTATGCTTCTCATTGTTATAATTTTTATTTCTTTAGTAGCGAGCCTGGGCATCTTTTCATACGTCTGTTGATAATTTATATCTATTCTATCGGCTCACTACTTTTTTGCACAGGTTTTCCTCATTTCTGATAAGTTAGGACCCTCACCCTTATTCCAAGGTTCACTTCCTTTTGGCCTTGAGTTGGAGCCAAAATAACCCTGCAGAGGGGATCTGCCCAACTTTGGCCAGAGTAGAAAGCCACAGAAATTCTCCTTTGTGGACACTGAAAGTCCTCCGCAGACCAGTAGCCCTGCCAGGAGGAGCTCTCCCTCCACACCCTCCCCACAGAAACCCTTAAAAGCCCTGTGTTGCCTTCTTCGCTGCTGTCTTGGTCTGCTGGACAGTTAGCCTGCTTGTTCCCACCTCCAGTAAATCTTCTCAAGTCAGAATGCCTGGTCTGGTCGATTGCGCGGGTTCATAGCTAACATGTGGTGCCAGAAACCAGGGCCTTGCCCTGCTCTATCGCCAGCCCTTCTGGGCAGACCGAGAGCTGTGGACATCACTCATTGCTGACTCCCACATCCAGACACCTCATCCAAACTGTAAGTCTCTCTCTCCCTTCACAGCCCTCTCTCCTCTGACCTCTCTCTGTTTTCTCTCCAGCTGCTCCCAAACAACCATTTCGGCCCTGGGTTCCAACCCTCTCCCCTTCGGGGCTCCTTCTAGGACTTCTCCAACAACGAGGTCCTCTTCTGCTCTTTCACTTTCTGTTTCATTCTAACGTCTCCCTGAGGGTGGTCATCTCTCACGTGGATGGCCCACCTCCCAGCTCCATGCCCCCGGCCACTGGCCCTTCTCCCGCAAGTTGCGCTGGCATGCTGAGCCACTCCTTCCCGTCTCTCGGTCTCCTCTTACTGGGGATGCGTGCTCGGAGGGCTGTGGCCCCACGTTCCCTTTGGGACTCCCGCAACAAGATCATCGCTGTTAGCCTCCCTTCATCTTCCCTCTGTCTACTCTGTCTCCTCACCGTGGGTGACTCCTCTTCGACTCCCGCTCAGACTATTCTTACGTTCTAGACGGTTTGAAGTCTGTTGGTAGAGGCCCTTTGGGCTTCTCTGACCTCAATGTCAAATGCCTGGGTTTTCTCTGCCACACAGCCTGGCCACAATATAAATTGGACAATGAGACTATTTGTGCCCCTCACTCCCCGAGGGAACTTTTGATTGTGTCACCATCACTGATTTAGATAACTTTTGTCACGGTAACGGGAAATGGTCCAAGGTCCCCCATGTCCTCACTTTCTGCCAGCCCTACACTCCGCCTGCAGAGCCACAGTCTCTGGAGCCACAGCCCCTGCCCCAGCTGGCGCAGGCCACCACTAGAGCTGCCACTGCTGCAGCAGCCCCTCCTGGGACAGATGCCGCTTCACTTTCTGGCCTCTCAACTTTCAGGGGCTGAGAGATACCTTACTCTCTCTCTGTCTCTCTTCACTCCCTCTCCTCCACCTTTCTCTCGTCTACCTTTGCTGGCCGGTCCTGCATCCCACACATCCCCCGCTGTGCCCCACCTACCCCTGAAGTCTCTTTCTCCTTCAAGTTTCTCAGCTGGGGACAAGGCACAGTCCAGAACATGGTTCCCGGCTGCTGTGCTCACGCTGCTGCTGTGGGGTGCTCAAGGACAACTGCCCACAGGACACAGGCCCTTATCTCTCTTACTCTCCTCTCCCACCCTGCTGCTCAGGCCCTCTTCCTTCGCTCCCTCTGCCCCTCGGCCACTTCAGCAGGTAACCCTGTTACAATCAGCCCCAAGGAAGAGATTCGGAGTCGCAGCTTCCTGCCCCCCGCTTAGGACACCCTTCTGCTGACAAGGCTGACACTACAAGTCCAGAACTTGTGAGCTGTCAGTCAGTGCTCCTCTACTTTATTTTTATTTTTATTTATTTTTTTGGTATTTTAGTACAGTGTCTACGGGGTCTCACTACACAGATCAGACTCGTAGTGATCCTCCTTTTTTCAGCCTCCAAAGGGCTGGATTACAGGTGCGCGTCACCACACCCAGACTCAATCACAGTCTCAGTGCACCCCAAGGTTGGGGCTGGTACAGCACACTGGGAATTGAACCCCAGTCCCTGCATCTGCCTAAGCAGGGGCTTTATTTTTATTTATTTATTTATTTTTATTAATTTGGCATAGGGTCTATAGGGTCTACAGGGTCTCACTACATAGGTCAGACTCACAGTGGTTCTATTTTCAGTCTCCCAAGCGCTGGGATTACAGGCACACGCCACCATACCCAGTCTCAATTGCATCTCAGTGTGCCTCAGGGGTGGGGCCAGCAGGGCCAGCTGGGAATTGAACCCCTGCCACTGCACTCTGGCTAAGCAGGTACTTTAGTCCACTGAGCTATCTGGACAGCGCAGAAGCAGGCCGCCTTAATCCACTGAGCTATCGGGCCGTCCCAGTGCTCCTTTATTGTCATGTGCCTAGTACTTATACTCTGCTCAGTTTGCTTGTTCCTGCTCAAATGTAGTAACTGTAAATAAGAGGTTTTTACATTTTTCAAATTCTTGTGAGAGAGCCCTGCTAATTGACCTGCATAAATTCTGACCAGTCTCTCTTACCAACTTAAAATTTAACCTGGCCAGAAATAGCTCTGAGTGCACTTCGATGTTGCAAAAGCATCCATGTGTGTCCCATGTACATATTTATATATTGTTCAGTCAACAGTTGTTCCTCTTTTTACTTAAGCTTTAAAATACAGACTTAGAAGCATGGTTTCTCCTGAGTTACCAGCTGCTTTAAATGATATATAATAACAACAAAAAATCATTAAAATGGCAAGAGATTATTGGACAGGACTCTTGATGGGTGGATAGTGTTGGCCAACGTTTCTTCATTGGCAGAGAGCCCCCAATAATCTCCTTGAAAGACACCCCCAATAATTTGATCATTGGTTAAAAGATAATTTTTTTTCAAAAAAATTAAAATAAGATTTTCTCACAAAAGTTGCTACATTAAATGTCTGTGTCTTTCTCTTATGCTCCAGGTATTTATAATAAGAAGTTCATGTCAAGCCAACATGAGTTCATCAGTCAAATGATAATTTTCTAATAAACATTTATGTGATATATATCCTGTGTATGTGCCATTACATTTAGAGATGCCTAAACAAAATGGGGATTTCATTATCTGTTACGAGACACAGCTATGTATGACTGTTGATGTCAAATGATCTCTGTAAAATTATAACTATTGTCTGTTAACATTCTATTGGGAATTTAACTGCTAAAACATCCATGGTTAATAAGAAATATCAGTTTTCTGCTCACACTTTATATTTTGAAGTGCTTGATACTCACATAAAATTCTGGTAATCGAGTACTAATACAGACCCAGATTCTCCTAAAGAAGTAACTGTTATTCCTACTATATATCCCAGTCTGCTTCTGACAATAATACCAAGCTAAAAAGGCAACTTTCAGCCCTCAAAATCCATAGGAAAACTGACTTAACTTGAGTTTTCATGTCTTTGATAATAGAGACCAAAATTAACTATGCTCTAGGGCCAACTTTTGGCTGTGACACTCAGGACTCCCATCAAAATGGGACCTTAACAATGCTGCCATCCAAGGCTTTCCTGGATAGTTTCAAGCATGGCAAAGGACACTGTGCACAAGCCTGCCCCAACCTACAGCCACCACTTGGACCTGTTTCCATCTATAAGCTCAAGGGTTGCTGGAAATGCACCTGCCCTGTCCACCAGAGAGCAGTTAAATCATCCAATTCCCTGCCTTCACAGGAAGACTTGTTACAGCCAGATCCATCAACACTTGACCTGCTTCATCTTGCTGCTGAAGAGGAACAACAGAGCTTAGGGTCCATGGCCCACACTGAGGTTGTCTTTGTCAGAGTCCTGAGTTTCTCTGGACATCTCAGGTAAAAAACTTTTCTTGCTGACACAGAGACCACATATTGTGTTCTTCCTGAGTTCTAAACTTGTTATATTAGATCTATGGTCTCCATAGTAGGTGTTGATGGCCGACCTATGTGATATCTTCATGTATGTCCATTCCCTGCTGACTCCAGACACTGTTTTTCACTCATAATTTCTTGTAAACCCAACCTACTCAGTACCTCTTGTGGGGAGAGATCTAATCCAAAAGCTCCATGTCTCTCTCATTTTTCTCCCCACAGTGCTTGTCCTATAAACCTAACCTCAATGCATAGCCCCTTCCTTCCTGTCCTCTTGTCGACCACATACTCTGAGACACTTCCAGTCCCCCTTGCACCACAACGCTCTTCCTATTCTAGTGTGCCTCAGAGATCCCATGGCCTTTCCTTGTATTCTCCAATATTTCTTGCAGCCCCTAAATATTAGAGGGCACTCAAGCCCATCAATTGCTGCCTCCTTACTAATGGTTTCTTTCACTAATAAAGAACTTCTTAGCCGGGTGTGGTGGTGCATGCCTGTAATACCAGCACTTGGGAGGCTGAGGCAGGGGAATCAGTACAAGTCCCAGACCAGCCTGGGCTACAAAAGTGATGTTAAGGCCAGCCTGCACAGCGAAACCCTGTCTCAAAAAGCCAAAAAAAAAAAAAAAAAAAAAAAAGAACTTCTGTCCTAGCTGAGACACCTGGCACTAGCTTCTACATGGTGTGAACCATCATCCTGTCAATTCCTCTCACCCCCAGAACTCTCAGAGCCCAAACCAGCAACCTCACCAAGTGTTGGCTGTGCATGTCCATTCTACTGCCTGACCTCACAGCTGTTGTGGCCAGAGCCAACAATACACACACTTGCCCCTTCTCCAAAAACCTTTAGCCACTGACATCCCCCAAAACTTAAGTCAAATGCTTTGGCTGTATTACTCCTCCAAGGCTCTAGCCCAGTGGGACCCAATAGGAGACTGCTCTCCATCCTCCTCCGACTCCCCCTGATGTCCAGACTTGGACCCCTCACCATGCCCAGCCAGCAGGAAGTAGCCAGATAACTCCATCACCCTCTTTCCTATCAAGCAAGAGTCTAAAGTGATAAGTGAGGACCCTCAACCTACTTAGGACCCTCATCCTCACTCCAAGGTTCTCTTCCTTTTGGCCTTGGCCTGCAGCCAAAAAACCCCTCAGAACAGGTTCTGACTTTGACTCGGGTAGAAAGCCGCAGCTGACTGATTTTGACCTGGGCAGAAAACCACACAAACCCTCCTTTGTTAACATTGAAAGTATCCCACAGATCAGGTAGCCCTGCCAACATTAGCTGTCCTTGGCTGTTCCCGCCCTCAAATACCCTCCCCACAAATTCCCTTAAAAACCCTGTGCTTTGCCTTCTTCGCTGCTGTCTTGGTCTGCTAGACAGCCAGCCTACTTGCTCCTACCTCTAATAAATCTTCTTGAGTAAGAATGCCTGGTCTGGTTGATTCCATGGGTTTATACCTAAGAATTTCCTTATTTTATTGTTTAAGATTCTTAATTTAAATCCCTTCTGTATATTATATTAACTCTCCTATAAGTGTTGTAAACATTTTCTCCTAGATTGTACTTTACTTTGGCTTTATTCATATAACTATTATAAAAACATTTTCACATTTTTACTCTAGTATTTTCATCTTTTTGCTTACAATACTGGGGTGTCCAGTCTAAGGTAAGGGTATTCGAACTTTAAAAATATGTTCTTAAATATATTTTTACATTTACACTGCTAATTCATCTGGAATTTTATTTCTGATTAGGGAGATAGATAGAGGCGTCTTTCCATATTTTCACATTGAACAGTAGAAAATTTTAGGGTGTTAAATATGGGATGCCTTTCTCACTGATCAGAAACATTACCTTAAGAAATATTACTTCAGTAATATTAGAAATAGACAAATACAAACTACCATAAACCATAAAGAGACACTGAGTTCAATCCCTGGTCCCATGAAGATGCAGAGACTGAATGGCATGTTATAGTGATTGCGTCCTCACAGATGCTAATTTGAACAGATCTTCACGTGCCAAACTACCTTTGCTAGAACTAAAGAACCCAGCTGAGGGAACACAGAGCCTTGCTTTAGTAGAAAAAAAAGACACACTAAAGAGAAGGTGGGAATGAAATGCTTTTCTTTCTCTAACTCTAAGTAGGTGTCCTGGAGAGAAACACCTCCTGCCTGGACGAGGGAGATGGAACGAGCCTAGACTGCAGACCTGAAACCCACTTCCAGATCCTCGGGCTGAAACACAGTGCCAGACAGGCCCTGGGACTCTGCTTGTACTGGGAAGTAGGGCCTGACACTGGCAAGGTCTTAATAGTCATTTTCTAGGCCAGTGCCTAGACAGAGCTCTGGGACTCATTAAGAATCAGGTTCTTCACCAAGTTCCAACAAATCCCGTCAGGCTTGAGGTAAGCAGACCCTGGCCCTACTCCATCTAGCAAATCTCTTTGCTGTCCTAAAATCCTGATACTGGTCAAATCTCTTTGCTGCCCTAAAATCCTGATACTGGTCAAGGCTCTAGACACACAAGACCTAACCAAACCTCAGTGGGAAGGCTGCTACACTGTGATCCTTTCCAGCTATACTACAGTTAAGGTGACAAGACACAATTCTTAGATTCATTATTCAGAGTGAAGCTGTGAACTGCCTCTGAGAGCTACCTCCGTAATCATTCCAAAGCCATGTATGAGACCACCTGCACCTGTGAACTGGTGGAGGACTTTGTTTCTTTGAAAGATAAAACAAGGTAAGTAATGCTAAAATCAGTTTACTGTGAGTATAGGTGACATCTATTTCCTTATTCCAATTTCAAAATTTTCTATACATTCTACCTCAAGAGGTACAATTTTATTCAACAGTCACCAAATAAAACCTCAGTGAGACTACACATTAACTCTCATTTCAGGGCTCTTCTTCTAACTTTACCCCAACACAAAACTCTTTTGCTTCTACCCGCTTGTGTTTTCTACAAGAGTAACTGATACAGAGGTTCTTAAATATCCACCACTTTAACTGTGTGCTTCACTGTGGATTTTACTTATAATATTGTTGTGGCTCCAATTCAGTTGTCTTCTACCTCAGGGATGGGACAATTTGTCATATTCGTGTTCACCCTATATGAGCCCATCCTCTGTCAATTTTTAGTAAGATAGAGACATCCACTAGAATCAATAGGGTGGCATAGACACTCATCCAGATGGCGGGGCCTTAATCTCAGGGTATACTAATTGTTGGTTCTGTTTTACAGACCCTACATGGTGATGCACTCCCACCTAGGGTAATGTCCAACTAACTCATCACCCACAATATCTTAAGTAAGTACAAGTGTTCCTGAAGGCTCCAAACCCTCTAATTGTTATAACAAGGGTCCCTAGCAGAGGGGTGATAGAATGTACTGACATATTTGACTGGCTATGAGGCATAGATGTAAGGCCAGATTTTTCCTTCTACCATAATACAAGACAGGAAATACTATGCTCTTCTATGTCTTCCCAAAAAGGATTTGAAAAAGAGGGAAAAATCCATTCATTTGATAGTATTTTTAGCACTGTCCCTCAAAGAAGGATCATTTAGGTTATACCCCCAAATCTACCTCCAACCGATCTCATGAACAGAGTTCTGGTTCTTCTGTATCACCCCTTACCCTTATATTTTTCTATAGGAATTTCTTAATTTGAGATAAATTTCATCTGTGGGGGTACAGTACTTATATCCTAAAAATGAGAGGGAAATTGGGGGCTATGCAGCTAGACTCCCCATCCTGATGTTGTAACTGCCTTTCAGTCGTCCTGACATAGATCAATTAGAACATATTCTTATTCATATTCATAGAACATATTCAAGACATTAAATATCTCTTCAACAAAAGCAAGAGCCTGTTACCCCTCCCTGTTCTAGTAGTCACACCCTTTCTAGCTACACTGGGAAGACTTACCTATGGAGTGCTTGCCGATTCAGCCCACATATCCAAACTCACTGCTAATCTGGCTAAAGTGGCCCAAGAGGCTGGGAATAATTTCAGGGACCTCGAGTTGTCTCTCAGTTCATTTACAAAAATGGTGCTAAAACATACTGTCAAATTCTGGACTGAATACTTACCCATGGGGAGAAGATACTGTCATATAACCTACAACACTCTTGTATGAACTTCATTAAATCTAGATCACTTATAGTATCTAATACAATTTAAGAACTATGAAAATAGCTCTTATTCTATATTGTTTAGGAATAATGACAAAATAAGTCCGTGCATAATGCATTGTAGATAATTATTTTTTCCAAATATTTGACTCTGTAGATGTAGAGACTTTGGACAGAAAGGACAGACTATATTGCCATAGCCATTCTGAGTTATATTGAAGTTTCTACTTCGCAATTTAGTAAATATGGAATATTATTTCCTATTTTAAAAATCATTTCTTATATCCTTGGTTTCAGGTATTATCCTTTAAAAATACATTGTAGCTTTTACCAGTAATCAAATACTTATTACTAAAAGAAATACAGCTTTTCAAAAATTCACAACATATCTGTATTTATTCTTTGATGAACTCTATATCAAATATTTTAGTTTTCTATTGAAGTATATTTCCCTCAGTTGGTAAGGTACTACACTGTGGTGCCACAATCACTAGACCCACTTTCCATTTAGACTCAATACATTTTGTGTTCCTTTTGAGGCAAGATCTTCAACTTCATTTATAGCTTACTGACCATTATAAAACTCAACGGCATAATTTCACTTTTTAAAAATAACATTCTTTTTGTAAAACTGTCCATAATACTTTTAAGTTGCTTTAATAAGTATCTAATGATGGTTTAATGTCAGTTTTCAAATACACAAATAATCTATATTAGTTAAATAAAATACTTATTCCATAGGAAACTTACTTTTGATAAATCTAAGAGTCTTGATTTTAGTCCAAGGTCAGGGTCTTTCTTTGAGTATCTTTTGGTGCTCAGATACACATAATTTCGAATTGCTACTGATAATAACCCATCAGTCCACTCCATAGTATTAGGATCCAGGCGTCCATATAGCTCATTAAGAGTGATGCTCTTTGGGTTTAAAACACAGATGTCAACTTTTCCTCTTCTTCCTGCAGCCTGAGGAAATTCCAGGGTGGTTTATAAAGCTATTAGCTATAGAATATTATTTCTTTTTTTGCTCTGTAATATTATTATGAGATTTTGGGAGAATTCCTTCACATCTAAGAAAAATTCTCTGTAAAGGTGGCAATTTACAAGAAACAGTAAAACTGACATTAAAATTAGCCACACCATGCAAAACATTATTATTTAAAAGTCAAAGTACAGATAGTTCTTCCAAAGGGAAAGAAGGAGCCTCACTGAGCCTTCTCCAAGAATTGGTATTTGAACTGGGACATGGGAGTCTGGAGCCAGGCTGAGGGCAGAGAGGAGAAGGCAGGGTCTCCGTGGAAGCTTGGGATCCGAGCTGGTGCCCACCCAGGAAGGCATCCTTTGACTCCTTCTAGCCTGCCTTGCTGCTGAAGTGCAAAGCCCCCTCCACTAGCTCAGACCTCGGGAAAGTGGCAAGCCCTTTTGCAGGAAGCCACAGACCTGTAGGGGGCTGCAGGCAAGGGAAACAGCATACACTCCAAGGCCCCAAGGGAAGCCTGGGGTGAGAATCTTTGGGAAATTAATAGAGGCAAAAGCAGCTGTTTATCAGGATGAGTTGTGAAAGCCACAGTCAAGACACAGGCACAGGAAAGAGCTGAGACCACAGGTGCCCAGTCTCATTTGCAGTCTCAGCACGCCCCAGGGGCAGGGCTGGAACAGCAGGCTAGGGATTAAACCCCAGGCCCAGCATCTGCCTAAGCAGGTGCTTTAATCCTCTGAATTATCTGGCCAGACCCTGGTAATAATTTTTGATATAATAGATTAAATTTATCATTTAAAAGGAAAATATTAATGCCATGGGTAAAAAACCCCACAATATATATGATGTATGCTGCATACAAAAGACTTACTTAAGACACATAGTTTAAACTGATAAGAACAGATACTACACTTGATCTTAGTCAAAAGGCTGACACACAGTTTAAATAGCTTGGACTGAAACAAACTTCTTTCCAAATAATCTGAATATGAAATGATAATTAAAAGCATTTCATATATAAAAACTGAAAGAATGAAAAAATAAAAAACTTAAAAAGAATAAAGAAGATTTTAGTTCAAAAACTGTTAAGAAACAAAGATATATCATACTGATAAGAGTCAATGCAACAAGAAGATACAAAATCTATAAACACATACATGTCAAATAACAGAGCCCCAGAGTATATAAAGCAACACTGAAAAAAATGAAGAGAGGAGATGGATAATTTTACATCAGTACTTGGAAATTTCATATTCTACTTTCAAGAATGGATAGAACATACAGACAGAGGATTAGTACAGGAACAGAGAACTTTGATAACAGTATAAACCAACTAGACCTAATAAACACACAAAACACACCCTACTCAATACCAGAGAAGGTGTGTACATATTCTGAACTGTGCATGGAGCATTTCCTAGGGCAGACCATGTTAGGCCATAAAACAACTTTTAATAAATTTTAGAAGATTAAAATAATAATATAGGGCCAGCCAAATGGCTCAGTGGATTAAAGCACCTGCAAACAGGTACAAGGGCCTGGGGTTCCATCCCCAGGCCTACTGTCCTGGGCCTGTTGTGCCAGCCCAGCCCCTGACATGCACTGAGATGGTTACTGAGACTGGGTGTGATGGCTCATGCTTATAATCCCTGCTATTGGGAGGCTATAAACAGGTGGATCACTATGAGTCCAATCTAGTAGTAAGACCCTAAACATCCTGTAGAGTCTTCCCTAAAATAATAATAATAATAATAATAATAATAATAATAATAATAATAAATCTTAACTACAACGGAGTGAAGCTAGAAATCAAACACATCAGAATTAGAAAACTGATGGACTGGTGAGATAGTTCGTTGGTCTAAAGTGCCTGTTTAGGCAAGCCAAGGGAAGCGTAGGGACCACAGCTTGATCCCCAGCACCACAACCCTTGTGAGCCCCACCCCCAGGGGTGGGCTGAGCAGGACACATACACACACACACACACACACCTGAAATGAACAGCTCAACTTTACAACTTAAGAAACTACAAAAGAACACTAGATCCAAAGCCCGTCAGAAGGAAACAGACAACAGACGAAAATAGTGAATAGAAAAAACAATAGAATCACTGATAGCGAAACATGGTTGTTTCAGGGCCAGCCAGATAGCTCAAGGGATTAAAATACCTGCTTAGGCAGATGCAGGAACCGGGGTTCAAGCCCCAGCATGCCATGGGCACACTGAATTGATGATTGAGACTGGGCATGGTGGTGCCTGCCTGTCATCCCAGTGCTTGGGTGGCTGAAAACAAGAAGATCACTATGATTCCCATCTGTGTGGTGACACCCTGTAGACTCCATACTAAATGCACAAAACCAAAACCAAAACCAAAACACGGCTGTTTGGAAGAACAACATAATCAATAAACTTTTAGCAAAACTCAGCTGAAAGAGAAGACAAAAATCCAAGATATTGCCCATGAAACTACGGACGTGACTGGTGAGATAAAAGTTAATACAGAGGTGTGCTAAATAACCTGCAGGGCAGGTGAAATGAGGAAAAAGCTCGGAGTTCAAGGACAGCCCATTTTTGCGTCCTTGCTCCCAGATGCCTACCAGGTTCTCGCAATAATCTTGGACAATGCGATAGGTTCGTGTTATATTCGCCTAGAGCTAAAGTAACCTGAAACTGAGACTCAAGAGAGACTAAAATAAAGACCAAAGGCGGGGCGGCAGCCTTTTTGCTCTAGCCCCTGCTTTGCTTGCGCTGTCTATGTGTCTTTGTGGTCGGCGCTTGTGAATCCTCCCCAAGACATGACTGCTACCTTATAGAAAGAGAATACTGTGAAGAACTTTATACCAAGAAATTACATGAGAAATGGACAAATTCCTGCAACTGTGAAATTACCAAAGAGGAAACAGAAGAGCTCAACAGACCTACTGCAAATGAACAGTCTGCATCAGCAATAAGAAATTTTCAGTAAAGCAATTCCAACCCCCCAAATAGATAAATTCTGATAAACTTGTAAAAAATTCAAGGAATACTTCTGGATACATTCTATGAGACTACACTACCTTGATATCAGACCCAAATAAAAAGAGCACCAAAAAACTAGAGATCAATATTCCTTATGAAGGGAGATTCATGCCAGGAGTGCAACGGATGAAAAAACAAGAAAATAATTGCAATATAAACAGTAATAGAATTAGGAAAGGAACTATATTGATCATATTAAGAACCACAGAAAAATAATTTAACAAATTCCCATACACTTTCACGATTTAAAAAAAAACACTTAGAACACTAGAAATATAAGGAGAACTTTCTCTTTTTTAAAGTTTTTTTTTTTTTTTTTTTTTAATGTATTTGGTACAGGGTCTCACTACGCAGCTCAGACTCATCGTGATCCTTAAAGAGAATTTTCTTAACATAGGATATATATGAAAAATCCACTGCTGGTGTCACATTCAGTGCCGAAAGATCAAACACTTTCTTCCTAAAATCAGGAACAAAACAAGGGTTCTGTTGGACACTATACTGTAATTACTAACTGGATTAGTAAGCAATAAGATATATAAAAAAGCCACACTGTAAGGAAAGAGGTAAAAACCATGTCTATATATTTAGAAAAATCCAAACGAATCCAGAAAAATATAAATAAGTGGAGAAGCATTTATTGGGTAAAAGGCTTACCTTTGGGGTAGATTCATTGCCTGTAACTGAGGCGATCTCTACAGCTGGCAAGAGTATTAATGCCTTCTCTAAAATTTTTCTGACTGCTGTCTTTCCACCTCCTGTTGGGCCCAATAACATCACACCAACACAAGCCTAAAGCAAAATTTTCGGATTTATCCCTTTGTAAGCCATTCAAAAAGTTTATTTACAAATATATCTCTGCTTCCTTCAAATTACAGTTTAGTCCATTGTAATTTGGCTTTTGCTTATACTGATTAGGCCAATGCTAAAATCACCAGAAACATACTGACTTTAAAATTCAAAGAATAATTTTCAGTTCTTGATAGTGAACAGCTTATTGTCCAACTTTCCACTTTTCCTCCTGATATGTACAGTTTTAAGTCAGCAGCCCAGTATTTTTCTTATAGCAGCTTAAGTTGACTAAAACACAGCCAAATCTATCATAAACTATAGTAATAGCATTAAAGAGGTAATGTATGTATCACATAAACACATTAAAATGAAATATGGATGAAGCTAAACTAGCTTTTCACTAACTTTATAATTTCTACCCTCACAGGATCTCTTGTGTGTCTCTGACCTAACAGTTGTAGCCTCTCCATCTAACAAGGTGAGATGAGTCCAAAAACCCCTTTCTTACAAAGTGAAAATTGACTGTTTGCAAGCACACCTGGCCTGGTACCAATGGGTCATGAAAGAGCGGTGGTTGTCCCCCTGAGGTAAGTGTCTTTCCACAGTTAATCTCCTATAATAATGCTTAATTCACAAAGATTCCCTGGTAAAGTGTCCATCTGGTTTCTTCAGGGCTTTTTTTTTTTTAAATTACTTTTTAAAAAAACTTCACAGGAGAAGATTAATGAATACATATATCTGGCACTGTGGAGTGTGGAAATAAATGATGGCTGCTCACAAAGCTCCATTTGTCATGGTGAAGGTCCATACTTTGATGAGATTACCCTGAATCAAGATACCAGTTGAGTCTGTGTTATGATTTAGGTGGAAAATGTCCCCCGAAATGTTCATGCACTTGTGGCTTGGGCTTTATAAGGTCATTGAATCATGTGGGCACTATAGGTGGTCTTTGCTAGATGCAGTCTAGCCTGCCAGGCCAGGGAGACACACCTGCCATTCCACACTCAGGAGGTCAGGTCTGGTCAGTGGAGGAGGTAGGTCACTGAGGACAGGGCCTGGAAGGTGTACCTCCCTTTCTGGCTTTTCCCTCCACTCTCTGCTCCCTGGCTACCATGAGCATGTTACTTCTCCCAGGGCCTTCCACTTTGCTGCCAACTTTTGAACTATAAAACAAAATAAACCTCTCTTTTCTTCAGTTGTCAGTATCAGGTATTTTGTTCCAGTAGCAAGGAGAGTGGCTAAGAAAATCTGTCCTTCCCAGATTACTATGATTGCCATAGTAATACAATGTCATATTGGACCTGACAGTATACCAAAACATCTCAAGATATTGTGCTCGTAGTCAAAGCAAGGGACTGTATGCTTCTGATGTATAAGACACTATCTCATTTCAGACTTCTGCCAAAGATTGATATAGTTTCCTTACAGAGAGAGAAGCCACAATGAACTTGGCACAAATTCAAGAGACTGCTGGAAAAGTGACTACGTTATATCTTAACAGCCTAAGGGATACCAGAATGCCTCGCTGGTGTTGTAATTATTCAGCCGCTCTAGCCACAGCATTGTTTTTTGAATTTAATTTATATCATATATATTGTCTCAAGTGCTCTTCTCTCAGGACAAAATACCTGACACCCAAAATGAAGAAAGGAAAGGTTTATTTAGTTCATAGTATGGAGGTTTCAGTCCATACTTGGCCAGCTCCAAAGCAGTCTGGCACATGGCAGAGAGGAGCAATTCATGATGGCAGAATAGCAACAATGGCAAGAGAGAGAGAGAGAGAGAGAGAGAGAGAGAGAGAGAGAGAGAGAGAGAGAGAGAGAGAGAGAGAGAGAGAGAGAGAGAGAGAGAGAGAGAGAAAGAGAGAGAGAAAGAGAGAGAGAGAGAGTCTGTCTCTCTGTCTCTCTTATGTTGCATTCAGGCTTTCTGTCCCAGGTTGAACATAGCACTCACACCCATAATCCCAGCAATACTAAAACCTATAATCCCAGTGGATCATGAGTTAATCTCAAACTTTAGAAGTCTCTGCCCCATGACTGCATGAGGCTTTGAGGGGACAACTAGACACAAGCCATAACACATGTGAATTTCTGGACCACTTGTCTTCTGACAATGGAGCACATTTCATCCCAAAAGCCATTCATCAATGTGCAGAGGAGCAAGGTACTTAATGAACAGTTCTCATTCTCAACAATCCATAAACATCTGGCTGTTTCAATCTAGCATTGCAATGGACTCCTCAAAATTTAACTCAACAGGGTTTTTGAGTCTATGTCTCTCATTTTTTTTTGGCCAGATGCTTTACAAGGAAGTTGGAATGGATATACATGGGCCCATAAAATATCACCTTTTTTCATCTGTTTTCTGGGAAGTGTCAGTATAAGAAAGAAGTAAAGTTATATAGACACATATTGAAAATTTGAGATTAGCTCCAACCATTCCCAAGCATGGTACTTCCTTCTTTTCCCTAAGGGCAGCCCCAGGCCAAGATGGTTATTCACATTCCAGGCCGTAGACTGGGCACAATGAGGCCTCCTCATATTCAAGTTTAATTATGGTTCAATTATATAGATTCTTTTGGTTTGAAGGTAATGATTACTTGGCTGAGCATGCTGCCAGCTGAGCCCTTCCTCAATGGCACAACTAAGGTAACTAGGGGACACAATGGTTCTCTGAAAGTTTTATTAACTATCCTTGGATCTCTGGCAGTCAGCTCAGTGGTACAGCCCCTGCATGACAAGCGCAAAGTCCTGAGTTCAATTCCCAGTAACCCACTCCCTACCCCCTCAAAAAACTTACTTCCCTCCTAAAAATAATTTAATTGCATTTTCGGGTAATTATAACAATGTTAAATCTCCAGTATTTAAGGAAATATCACTTTGACCTTGGAAGTCATTCAGAGAGCCTCGACTCTGGTCAATGCTGTTGTGGTTGATGGAACTGCACTTTCTCCTGCTGGGCCATGCAATTGAAATAAATATTGCTGACCCTGGACTAGGGTTTCAGAGGCAGCAGGAATGGGCAACACAGGATCTTAAGGAGAAATCCATCTGGCTTCCTAAGTCAGAGTCTGATGCTTATTGTGTGCATTTGGCTGTTCAGGCCTAGAAACTTGCATGGTCTCTATCTTGATACTGGGTGTTTTATTGACAGAAGTCTTAGATAAGTCTCATGTAAGACAAAATGAATGAATTTTTTGTTTTATCCCTGTCAGCAAGGCTAATCAGAGTGGACAACAGAATAGTGAGCTCACACAATTCACCAGAAGCCAAGACAAAGGATAAAGCAGGTGTACTCTTGACCATAAGGCAGTTCTTTTTGGTCTCCAATACTCCTGCAGTTTTTAGCATCTTCGACATTTCCATAAACCTTCTGACAAAATGCATTCACAACTCTGTTCTGGACTATTTTTCCAAACATGTTTATATAGCAAGAACCTTTGGAAGACAGTTTCTTTCGGGGTCTATTTATTCATTTGAGGATTAAACTTTGTACATGCTAAGCACATGCTGTAGCACTGAGCTACTGCCCCAACTCTACTCAGAAATTAAAACTATATGTACTTCAGGAACAAAAGTTGAGCATTTTTGATGCTGGTAACCTAATAAGATTAAAGGTTCTTACACTCAGGTTTCTCTCGTGACACAATTTACCATGACTTCATGGCCCTTATAGTGTCCTGCGGGAATTAAGTTTTGCAGAATTGGTACAAATGATATTATTTGGATACTACTATTGTTAGTAGAAAATTATCCTTTGTGTCTAACTCAGGAATCTAGTATCTTCTTCCACTGTGCATCTGTGATGGGCTAACTTGGCAAACAGCATAGAAGTCCAACAAATACATTCATGGAAGAAAAGGTGTAATATCTTTTTTTTTTTTTTTGGAAATACACAGTGAATGTCTACATTTTTAAAAAAAAGATACATTACCATTTAACTCTTTCAAAACACTTTCTCTTGCTTTGAGTACCTTCTTCCCATCATTGTGGCCACTTTTTTTTTTTCCCAATTCTTTTATTGTTTAAATTTAACAATGGTTATATTACATATTTTCATCATCGGATCAGTTTAGATTAATACATATAGGTATATAAGATTGATCAAACAACTAAACATTAACCTTTCTAAATCCACATTACTTTTTTTTTTTTTCTTTTCCCCCTTTTTTTCTTTGAAAGTTGACATATTGCATATTG
>PVJA010026236.1:0-29872 GCA_004027025.1 Myocastor coypus | reverse complement strand
GAGCACTGTCTCTGCTGACAAAGTGTCTCTCTTGATGATTTTGTCAGTGGATCTCTATTTGTACTTTAGGGCTGGACTCATAAACGCCTGAGCACATCCTCAGCCCCTGGACAATGCTACCTAAATGTAGACCTTGTTAAAGGATGAACTCTTAAGGACTGTGTCTTTGGAAAACTCTTGTGTTTGAGTCTTGGGGTTCTTTTTTTTTTTTTTTTTTTTTTTCTGAAAATGGGAATGACAGTGTCATGATGGGGCTGAGCAAGAGGTGCGGGGAATTCTGAAGCCATGCATCATTTATAAACAGGTTTCCAAAATATCTATCTTCACCTCCCTTTCAGAAGTGCTGATTCCACCAGTGAATGAGGCTTCAGTGACTCTGGACTATAAATTAGGTTTTTTCTTGGCTGTCCCTGTTGCCAGTTTAAGATTCACCTTTCTTTAATCTAAGTCACTAACTAGTTATCCATCTGCCTTCCAGAATTCAACTTTCGTTTGTTTTTATGCTAACATTGAGTAGTCTTTGCTTTGTACTACCTTTGCTATTTCATAGTAGTTACTGCTGTATTAGGATTTCTTTGAGGAATTTTGTTTTCCTTTTCTTTTGGCTGTCTCAAGCTGCCCTAAGGGTATGTCTGGTAAGGCGCTTGGAGCTGAGGATGGAACCTCAGTCCCCTATGCCTGACTGGGATTACCCTTGCAGGCACTTAAACAACGGAGCTAATCTGCAAGCCTAGGATTTCAGGGTCTAGGGAGATGATAGTTCAGGGACACTAGTGCCTGCCTGGCAAGTGCAAGGTCCTGAGTTTGATCCCTGGCTCCACAAAACAAACAAACAAACAAACAAGTAAATAAAATAACAAAAAAATCGGATGGAAGTGAAACATGTATTTGGATCTATTAATTATCTTTGTGCCTGTGTGTGTATTGTGCCCTCTCTTTTTATTTCTTTTTGTGTTACTGTTTTTGTTTGCTTGTTTAATGGAAGTGGGTAGTTAGCTGTATTTTCTCAGGGGAACTACTTGGGAACCTCTCAGCAGGGGATAGTAAATCTCTGTAATGTCCATAAGGCTGCATCTGTGGAACAGGTACTCTTGCTTAGAGAGTTTAGACAGGAATGATGCCCAGTACTGGTCTGACAAGTACAGGTGGGCAGTTTGCAGGAGCCAGGCCCTGGGGAAGGGGAAGGTAAGCAAGGACACACAGGGGAGAAGTGGCATAGAGCGTGGAGTCCAATGAACACATTGGTCTAACTGCAGGCTGAATGCTGACTCTTCCAGAATGCTAGGCCCAGAGGGGACCCTGTGAGACCTTTCTTGGTGTCCAACAGTTACCTATTATAATAGTTGATTGCAATGTCTCAGTATCTCAGTACAGTAAAGATTTATTTCTAGCTGTCATTAACTATGCAATAGGAATTGGCAGGAATCCATGGTGCACACAGACCAGGGAAGCCCAGACCCCAGCAGGTGCATCATCTTGTAGCTATTCCTGCTCTAAGAAGTGGCCCCCTAGGCCAGGGGTTCTGTGTGTAAGAGATCAAGCAAGGCTTTGCACAGGTAGATTTGAAAGTGACAGTCATTGCTTCCGCCAACATTTACTTGCCAGGGCTATTCTCTGGTCCCTCTCATTTCGAGGGAACTTGAGGTTGTACCCATGGTGTTCACATCCCTGAGAGTCTCTGCCACAGACTGGGTAACCTTTACCATAAGCAGCCTCTAGTAAAATACGGAAGCCTGAAAGAGTAAGAACTGACTTCAGAATCCGATTTTTCTGGCAGGTTCCTGCCATTCCCTAGGGCACTGGTAGGGAACATGTGGCATGTGTGTTATTTGTTTTTCTTTGAGGCAAAAGCTGTTCGTGTATGAGTTGTCTCTTGTAAACTAAAGCCTCAGTATTCAGGCTGAGGGCCAGCAAGATAGCTCAGCAGATTAAGCATCTGCTTAGGCAAGCACAGGGACCCTGCTACTATATTAGTACTGCCTACCCCTGGATGCACTGAACTGACAAACAAGTTCAGGCGTGGTGGGAACACTTATAATCTCAGCACTGTGGAGGCTGAAAACAGGAGGGCTGAAAACTATCACTGTGATAGTGAGATCCTGTGCAAAATACATAAATTTAAAAAATCAAGCTGATTCACTGCATTGGCACCTTGTGATAAGTGGACTTTAGGATGCAGCATGGGCACTCTGCTCTATGCGGTGAGCCATCACTGGCCTAGGGCATCTGGACACAGAGATGTATCCTTACTTCTTCCACTTGTAGGTGGGGAAGGACACATGGGAGCAAGTCACCAGGTTGCCCTAGGCCCCAGTCATACAGATGTTTCAGAGCTGCCGTGGAGCCTCATTTTCCTCTAGTGGAGACTGGGTGGTGCTATGGTGTACTCCAGCATCTCAGCTCTTTTCCTGGAATGGAAGCACCTTCGTGGAGCTGTAACTTGCTCTGATGTAGGGCCTTTTAGGTGATAAGAAAGGCTATGTTAAAACTGTACCAAAGCAAAGCAAACTACAAGCACTTCTCAGCATGCCCAGTATTCTTGCTTCCTTGATGTCAATCATGGCAGTCCTTGTGACCAGCTCCCACTCCCACTGTTCTGTTTCCTTGGTCTCTCCTTTCTTTTGCCTTGAACATCATAAGTCACCAGACTGATGCCTGGCTTGTCGCTGAAACTAAGTGCCTGTGTCCCCTGTGGGTGTCCTCTGTGTGTTCTAGGGACATGCCATGTAAGAGAGTGTCCTTCCCTTTCATCAAGTTCCTCATTACCCATGATGTGGTATGGACTGAATAAATTAATTCATAATCCACAGCCACCTTCCTTGGCTCCTTGCTTTTCAGCATAGGCCCTCATTTTTCTTATCCTTCTATTTCCATATTAATTCTCAATCAATCATGGACAGCCAGCTGTCAACAGGCACCGTTTTTGGTGGGACCTGAAGATGTATGTTCCTTTCCTTCAGGCACTACACCCCTGATTATGCGAGGCTCCTGGGTGCAGCTCCTTTGAGCTCTGAGCATGGCAGCTGTGGTGCAGGTCCCAGGAGGGTGTGAACTTTACAGGGAGAAATGTGGGCACAGGGCACTGCAGACACTGTGTTGATATTCTGTGATAGGATGTGCACCCAGCAAGTGGACTACTTAAAGGTCACTCATTTGGGATGGGACCTTGGGTTTCCAGATTTAGGGGACTGACCAATGGAGGAAGGAATAACCATTGCAACTTTTGTCACCAAGCTGCCTTAATATTGGTATTAGGCTCATTTGGGACTTGGAAAATTTTCCTTTTATCCAGAATGATGATAACGACAGTGACATTGAGGATGACAGGTCCTGATTTGATCAGAGCAGCCTAAATGTAGGTGGACTTCTTCACCTTTCCTGCTTACTTTCTTGCCCTCTTAGCTCTACTTTTTCCTCTCGTGCTACCTCATTCTATTTCCTTTTTACTATAAAAAATTTTGCAGAACCCTCTCATTGGCTTTCCTCGACTTAGTCAGGTATACCATGCTAAGGGCAGAAGGTGAAGGTGTGTAGTTAGTGCATTTCGCCAGGCTGAGCAGAGTCCTCATCCAGGTGCAGAGAAGGCTGGCTGGTATTTATGAATGAATGGTGGCATTTTGACAGAATGATGAATGGATACCCTGAGCTCCCAGGGTGTTGGGTGATGAGCATTTCTTTGTGGTCTGAAAAGTAGTAGGACCCACCACTTCATTTCTCTAAGATCTACATATGTTAATCTTGCCCTTTAGGATTTGAAATATTACTTAGAGCATTGCACTATGGTGCCTCTTAACTCACAGCATTGACTTTCAAATAGTTTCCAGCAGGAAGATGGGTTTATCAAATTGAGCCTCATGTCCTGTATTTGTGCTTACACAGGTGCATCCCAGGGTCCCCTCCAATGAACTCAGAAAACCCCTAATCCCTCATCTCCCCAGTTACTGCCAGTGCCTCTGTGGCTTTGGAGGAGCCTGGGCTACTTCCCCTCTGCATCAGCAGATACAGGCTGCAGGCTATGTAGAGGAAGCCTACGTTTGTGAGCAGCCCTGGTCCCTTACACAGAGCTTGCTGGAGAGCGGGAAGAGGAGGAAGAACAGCTCCACCTACCTTGCCAACTCCTTTTGGTGTGTGCATCGATAGAGCTTTGCTTTTCCTGTGCTAAGCGTGGTGGCGAATGCCTGTGATCCAGGCATTCTGGAAAGCTGAGATAGGAGGATTTCAAGTTCAAGTCCTGCCTGGGCAACTAGGTAAGATCTTGTCTCAAAAATTGGGAGTGGGGCAGGGGAAGAGGCTGAAGATACAGCTCTGGGATCAGTTCCCAAAAGCTACATGCAAAAAACAAAGTTTCACACTTCCATGGTTTTCTTATTTAAAGCAGAGAAAAGGACATTAAATTTTTGCCAGTCTGCCACACATCTAAGCTGCCTAGGACTTCTGAAGTTAATTCAATGGGCGTGGGTGCTGCCCATGTTCCAGTCCTGACCCAGTTCCCGACTTCTGGGAACTCTGGAAAGTTAGAGCACTTCTCTGAGCTGTCACTTTCCCAGTGGAGCACATTGTTAGTACCAGGCTCCCCCATAAGCTGGCTGTGGAGAGAGCATGGAGTGAGGCATTGTCTGGCGAGTATTTCCCTGGATTGCATGGCTGTCTTGCCCAGGGACTTGAAAGGCAGTGAGTGGAAGTGTGGAAAGCAATGATGTCAGAGCTGCCAAGCTCCTGTGCCATCTGCGGCACAAGACCTATATCTACATTAAAAGAAAGGCTTAAATTCTGTTTTGTGAGATTCTTAGAATTAAGTAACAGGACATGTGGAAAGTGCCTGAAACCTAGTTTTCTGGGCCTGAGTTTGTAGGCCAATGGCGCAGCACTCGCTTAGCACACATAAGCCCTAGATTTCTTCCCAATTGCTATGAAAAGCAAAGATAACAACAAAGGAACAGCGAGATAGCTCAGTGGACTAAGCACCTGCTTAGGCAAGTGCAAGGACTGGGGTTCGATCCCTGTCACCACATGCTGAGCTTGCCACCGAGACCAAATGTGGTAGTGCATGCCTATAATCCTAACACTGGGCAGGCTGAGTCAGGAGGGTCACTATGAGTCCTAGCTACACAGTGAAACCCTGTGAAAAATACATTTAAGAAAAGATAACAAAGGCAGCGGTACCACCCTTTCCCACTTAGTTGTATGTACTGACACTTGATAAGGTGACCATTGATGCCATTTTCAATAATGTTGAAAGCAGAATGGGCTTTTTGAGTGTTTGCTTTGATAGTTTTTAAAGGAAAAACCTAGAGGCATTGGGCATATCTGCTTTATATGTGCTCGCATGGATTGTTTTGGTTTTATGAACTTTGTTGAGCTATAATTTATGTACAATAAACTATATCTTATTAAATACGCAAGTTGGTGGATGTTGACATAAATCAACACTAAAATCAAGAAACAGCGTGTTTCCATCACTCCAGAAACATTCCCTTAGCCCCAGTTGTAATCCTTGACATAGCACAGGCCAGACAGCCCCAACCATAGGAAACCACTAGTCTGTTCTTGTCATTATTGATTGACTGCATTTTCTAGAGTTTTATAAAAATAAAATCATGCAGTGTTGGTAGTTTTTCTGGCTTCTTTCTCTCAGCATAATGAGGCTGCCATCTGACTCTGCTGTTGCATGCTTTAGTGATGCATTCTTTGTCAGTGCTGAGTAGCATTCCAGTGAGCTGCTCAACTGTTTTGTCTGTCCAGTTACCTGTTGGTAGACATTTGAGTTGCTTCTGGTTTTTAGCTCATTTAAATGAACATGGATATGAGCAAAGCTGCTCAAAATGTTCATGTACATGTTTGTGTGTGTCAAATGTGTTGAGATAGTATCCTGAAGTTGAGTGGGTAAGTCAAGGGAGAGCCTATGTTTAGCTCCGAGAGAGGCTAGAAAGTGTTTCCCTGCTGTATGTCATTTTTAAATTCTCACCAAAGTCCCACCCCAGAACATGTGCATATGGTTTTTGCTCCCCCACTTCCTACATGATCTCAAGCCCCCAGGATGGGGGCTCCAATCTCTGTGACCCTCCTAGTATAAATCCCAGGTTGGTACTCAGCAAGTAAATACTCCTCTGATGAATCAAGGAACTTGTATTCTCCATATTTCTTGAAAATATGCTTCATTTTTATCTTCTTTAGAAATTAATTACATTACTGTCATATTAAAGGTCAGGAAAAATAATTCATGCTGCGATTCATGGGACTACTATACAATTGCCCTGGCAATTTCTGATTATAATTTTGGAAGTACTTCTAACCTGTGACCTTTTTTCTTATCTCTACTTAAAGCTTTTCTGGAAGGAATTCAATTTCCACTTTCCTTAATGTTCCCTAACTGTTGTACATATCTTAAAAGTGGTTTCCCCATAAAACAATATGGATTATATTCTCATTCTTTTTAATGGTATGAAAGCCTTACCTGAGAGGACTAGCACAAGACTCTCTTAAAAATCAAGTCAATTTTTAAAGGAATATAAAACTTTCTCTTTAAAAAGATACCATTCTGATTTCATCCCCTAATCCACATAGCTCAAGCCCAGTTTGATTCAGACTTGGAAATAGTTCCTCTCTTAGTGAAGGCTGCAGTGAGGACAGAGCTGAGGTCTCTACGGTCTGGAGACCACATGAAAATACCATTCTGTGCCATAGCTGTATGTCTTCTTAACAAGCCACAGGCCCAGAGAGGTAGCATGTACACTAACTGTAATAAAGAGGACTGTATGTGGAGAAGTTCAGTTCTCTGGCCATTACCACAGAAACAGTCTTTGTAATGTGACTTGCATCTGGGACATTTGGGGGAGAGGCACTCTGATGTCAAGCTTAGGAAGGTTGACCAGGGGCTTGGGGAATTACACAGATGCTGCCACTGTAGTATGCCATAAATCAAGACTGCAGGATTTGTGCCTCTGTTCTGAATTAGGACTTAGAGCCCACCTTCTACTGTGCTGTGCAGTCAGGTATTGTAGTGATACAGAGATAAGATTGAAGACCAGTTGGTGTCCCTAGAAATGGTGAGTTATAGAAAGAACCCAGGGAGGCCTGCCTTTTGTTGTTTAGGAGTCTCGGAAAGCTGAGGCCTGAAGCTTCAGGTGGCAGCTCTTCCTATGGGTGCCCTGTTTTTGAATTATAGACAGAGCCCAGGGAGGGCTGTCTTTTGTTGCCTGAGATTCCCAGAAAGCTGGGGCTCAAGGTGGCTGATGGTGGTTCTTCCCATGGGTGCCCTGTTCTTTGTTTACTTGATACCAATGATTGCCTCCTCCCCTGCTTAAACTATTGTCTGGAAACATTTGTGTGAACTACATGTCTGAAATATGCTGTGTCATTTTTTTTTTTTTTTTTTTTTGTCTTTTTGAGACAGGGTCTCGTTATGCAGTTCAGGCTGACCTTGAGCTCACTTTTGTAGCCCAGGTTGGTCTCGAACTTGCACCAATCCACCTGCCTCAGCCTCCCAAGTGCTGGGATTACAGGCGTGCACCACCACACCTGGCTTGCTGTGTCATTAAAGTAGTGACGTATACTCCTTTGCCATTTTTTTTTTTAATGCTAAATAAAAAGAAGAGGGGCCCGGCGGGATGGCTCAGTGGTCTGGGGCGCCTGCTTGGGGAAGCTTGGGCGGCTTCAGGGACCACGGTTCGATCCCCGGCACCACATGCTGCGTCAGCCCTGACCTCGGGGCTGGCTGAGCCGGCCATAAAAATGAGTGAATAAACAAACAAAGGTTCTGAAACAAGAATAAAAATAATAAATAAAATAAAATAATTTACAAAAAAAAAAAAAAGAAGAGCTTTCTGAGGCTCTGGGCTCACTGAGGAAGAGAAATCTCAATGAGTCTTCTGAAGTTACATTCATCGGGTCTTCTTGTTGTTTCTTTCGGCACCAGACCAAAAGTTCTATAACAGTCAGAAACCACAGCTCAAGACCCTTCGACTGGCCCCTCCTCTTTAAATGGCACTATCAGTTTGGGCCAGGTTTGGTGGGAGACTCTTCTTCAAGTCACTGCAGTCCATACTTACTAGTTGGGTATCCTGACCATTGTGTCACTATATGTAACATTCCTGTGGCTTGACTCACACTGTTACCACGGGAGCACTGGGAATCATACATCAGGAAAGTGCACAGAACAAGTTCCTGGTTCCAAATTTCTAGTAAATGTTATCTTTGTTATTAATATTGTTTGTGACAGTTGTAGTTGTAATAGCTGAAGAATCCTTCTTGCATGTTAGGGAACGTGTAGAATGCCAAAGTGAGAAACCTGTGACACAGTGGGGCAGGAGAGTCATTCATGCACAATTGACTGTGCACACTTTCACATGGGAAATGGGAGTTCTGGATATTGCAGAATGGTGCTATTTGGAAAGAGAATTGTGAGTCAGACATTTGAATAAAATTATGTTCAGCAGAGTTAAAGATGTTTGTTGCTTCATAGCAAAACCTCTCATATGCTCCGATGTGTTCCTCAGATACTCTACTTTGTTCAAATCCCTACCTGTCTAAGGTGAGTGTGTGGTTCAGGTTCCCTGAGGTCAGGTTTGTAGGTAACTCTTTCAGCTGGTATTCAATGTATGCCAGGGTAGAAGATGTGGCATGACAGGGAGCTCACTTTTATAATTTGAAAGGATGCTGTGTAAGTGTTAAGCAAGAAGTGTTGAGTGAGCGAGGGCTGGGTCCTGCCCAGAGTGACCTCTCCTCTCTCACCATGATGCTTTCCTCTCATTCCTGCTAACAAGGTGTGACCTTATAGGCTAGGTCCTCTTTGCTCTATAGATGTAAGTATAAAAGGAAACCAGTGATGATCTTGAGTTTTTTTTTTTTTTTTTTTTTGGTGGGACCAGGGTTCGAACTCACGACCTTGCACTTGCCCAGCAGGCACTTGTGCCTCGGAGCTATCTCCCCAGCCCCTGATCTTGAGTTTTAAAAAATATTTCTCTTTATTCTTTTTCCAATTCTTAAGACAGTTAAGGCTTTGGAGAGTTGGTTACTGTATGATGTTCTGTGTGAGCAGCATAAGACATTGTCCCATCTCAGCCCTGGAGGCTGAGGCAGTGGTTGAGCCAGTGGATTGCCACTTGCATATGTTTCAGTCGTTGGTTCCTGGGGCCACAGCATCCCATGCTCTAAGTTTTGTTGTTTTAATGTATTTGGTTGTTATAGGGCCTCTCTACACAGCTGGAACTCACAGTGATGCTCCAGTTTTCAGCCTCCCCAGTGCTGGGTTTACAGGTGTCCGCCTTTAAGCCCAGACTCTCAGGCAAGCTTAGCCTATCCTAGGGGTAGGGCTGGTATGGCATGTGGTGCTGGTGATTGAACCATGGTCCCTGCACTTGCCTAAGCTTGTCTAAGCAGGTGCTTTAGTCCACTGATATATCTCGCCAGCCCTGTACTAAGTGTTACTAACAAGTGTTTTATCACCCAGTGGATGCTAGTGATGGTCCCCATGCCATGGGAAAGGGATGGAGAGTGGTGATTCACAACCTCAGAAAAGGTAGCTCTCAGACTGCCATCCAGAGAGGCTGAATTGTGTGGCCCATGTACACTTTCCTTTGACCCTCTTGGCTTTCTGGTGTTACCAGAGTTGGGAAGAGCAGGAGTGATTCTGAAGAAGCAAGAACATACTGTCTAGCAGTTGTAGTGCGAGAAGCCACAGGACTCATGGCTACATAAAGCCCTGCTGTCTTCTTGGAGGAGGTCCTGTGAGCCCAAGGTGCAGCTGAATGTTCCAGGAACCTTGCTGCTTCTGCCTCTGCAGTAGAATTTAACAGCCCTAGCAGATGTAGGCCTTCTTTTAAGCCACTCATTCCTCAGCAATGTTTTATCTGTGTGTCTTGTTTTGAATCCCTGAAAACCTGCTCCAAGTCCAAAAGTTAAATGTATGATGGCATCTGTTCATCATTCCTAGAACTTTGATGTCAGGGCAGTGATGGAAAGTGGCAAGGACAGGGTCAAAGTGCATTCTCCAGGCCCCATCTTAAAGGACAGGACATCATAGTCTCCCTGGTTGTCATGGTTACTGTCTTAGACCTCCTGAGGTCAGATATCCAAAATAGGCCTTGGGGATAAAATCAACCAGTCCACAAGACTTGGTGCCTTTGGGAGAACCCTCATCTTTGGCTTTTGAGTTCCTATAGGCTGCGAGACTCCTTTCGCTCTGGCTCCTTCCTCTGTCTTCAGCACCAGCCCTTCTCCTAGAGCTGTCTCTGTTCTCTCTTCTACCTCTTTGTACTCTTAAGGAACCTTGTCATTACTGTGCCCCACCTGATAATTCAGGGTAGTTTCTCTATTTTGAATTTGAATAGTAAATTGAGCTCCCATTTGCCATGTAATATCATATGCCCAGAAATCTCAGTGAGTACAGTGTAGACATCTTGAGGATGGATGGGAGAGTGGGGGTGGGGGGTGTCCCTGTGCCTGCCACGGTGCCCACACGTGAAGAATGCATAAGGCCCTTAGTGCACAGTGGAATAGAAGCACCCAGTGTGCACAAAGGGATGAGACCCGCCAGAGCACTTGTTTTTGCTCATTTCCTTCTTTACTTAAAAAAAAAAAAAAAAAAAAAAAATCCTCTGGTTTGATTGAATAATAACAGAAGATAACTGGAAAGGATTAAACTTTTTCTTACCTTGTTTTTGTGGAGGCGACATAAATACTTGTTTTCCTGTTATCCTTCTGGGTATTTTATGTTCAGTGACCAGTCAGCTCTCTTCTTTTTCCATTTTTTTCATCATATCACCTGCCTTACTGATCTGCCAAGGCTGCTTTGCAAGGGAACTGAGGTTGTTCCTGTGCAGACTCAGGACATTAATAGCAACAGAGGGGTAAGGATGAGAGGATTAGGAGCAAGGGAAAGTCAGGTTATTCTGAGGGGTGAAGTGTTGTGCAAATATGTGGGCCTTAAGTTGCTGAGTGGCTGCTATGGATGTGGGCATAGTAGGGTTTCAAGCCAAGATACACACGTAGCCCCGTTATTTTATTAGTCTGTCAATTATCGTGTGTCACCAGGAGGCTCACACTGTGTGATGCTCGATATGTTGTTACCTTCATATCCTACTTCATCCTGCCAGGGCAAGCAGGATTGGCAACCTCATGTTTTTCTGAAGGTGCTGGGTTTTATTGGTAGTAAAAGGAGAGAGATGAGAAAATTTGCCAGTATGGGGCTTGAGCGTATGTCTTTATTTCTGTCTTTGTTTGGGGTAGCATTACAAAGTCGTAAGAAGTGGAGCTCTCTGGCCTCCACAGTGCCAGTCTGGGGTTTGCGTCTGAGAATGGAAGGGGTCACGGTGAGCAGTAGTATCTCAGGCCCTGCTCTGAGCCCCTTCGCCTGCAGCAGGAACCGCAAGGTCAGCAGACAGTGCCAAGTTGCACAGCCTGGTGCCGGGCGTATTCACTTTCCCCTTGCCCTTGATGTGGTGCCGAGTTGTCAGGGTTCTCGTAAAATTTTGCGGCGACCGCTTCTTCTGTTCTCTGTGTTTCCTTAAGTGAACATCTGTCTAATTGTTCACCTCCATCGCCTTAGTGCTTTCCTCATGCTTTCACTCTTTCCAGACAATAAACTTTATTTTCTTCATAAGAATTCAGTCTACGCTAGGGTATTAGGCAGCTTGTTTGCACCTTTTAATTCCTGGATGTTTTCCAGGAAAGCTCTTTGCAGTGGTTCCAAGGGGTTCATCTGTGAATCAGTGAAGACAATGCTGCATTGTGTTTGGGTTTTTATCAGTTACCTTCTGTTTGTAAACATCTGTTTGGAAACATTTGCTGGTGCCCACCCCGGCCACCCCCACCCTGCCGGAAATAAAGGGATTCATTGCTTTTGCTCTTTCTGCTTGGCAGAGGAGCCAGCAGAGTGTTGGTGGATGTTTTTGTACCCCATCAGGTGCAGAGGTGTGCGGCTATTTAACTGAAATGCATAGACTTTGCATATATTGCCAAACGAGTTTCCAGAGGGACTCAGGCACTTTATTTCATTAATGTCTGTGAAGCCTGTTAATCCACTCATTACTGCAGTTTAACTTTGATGCTGGTTTTTGATGATGTATTGAAAAACTATAAACTGGCGATTACAACTGGAAAACATGTCTGTTTTCAAAGAGAGCATTATTTTTCATGTGCTTAGATATACCCAGAAAGCCACTCTTTTTGTTGTTGTTTTGATTTTGATTGCATTTGTAATCTTTATGAATTGTTTATTGTTGTACCTCTACCAATAAATGTTTTTATTTTGGCTTCTGACTCAGGGTAAGAATGTTCTTAAACTTGTGTGAATTATTTTAATTTTTCTATTATTGATGATCTCCTGCTTCATTCTGTTAAATTCCTTTTACATGTTATATTTTATATATTTTTATCTTTTTCTATAAGACCCATATTTTATTAAAAGGATAGTGTAATGCTTCTCTGTTACCCATCACCACATATAGACTAATAAGCACGTTAGTTGGTTCTGTATTCTCCTGTATGCATATATTAGTATTTATGTTATGTTAAATACATTCATATGAGGAGTTGGTACTTACACGTATTGCACCTGGATCACTTCCATTTCCCTTTGTTCACCCCCCACCCTGTCTCCATACCTCTGCAGATCTCCCTCCCATCTCCATATAGTCTACATTCCAGTTGCCTATCATCTTTTAGATGGTGTTTTCCATTGTTGTTTCAGCTCCATTTCCAGTTGGGCAAGCCCTATTGTAGAGACACAGAGGGAGTGGATGAGAAGGCCAACCCAGAATACTCAGGGGAACTAGGCCTAGACTGACTTCTTAGTGTCTTGATGACCACTGTAGTCAATCGTGGGATCAAAGTCCCTGCTGTTTGACAGTGCTTATGATAAGAACACCATGTTAATTAGCTTTCTGTTGTCCTGACAAAATGCTTGAGATAATCAGCTTAGAAGAAGGAAAGCTTTGTTTTGGCTCCTGGACTCAGGTTGTGTTGTACCTGGGGCTCTGACAGTGCACTACATCCTGGTGAGAGCATAGAGCCATGGTGATGCTAATACCATGGCTACCAGAAACCAGAGAGAAAGAAAGGAAGCAACCAGGGTGCTCATATCCACTTCAAAGGCCTGATTACAATGACCTAACATCCTCCTGGTAGGCCCTGCCTCCTGAAGGTTCCATCATCTCCTACTAGCATCACAGGCTGATAAACAAGCCTTTGGTATGCCTGCCTTTGGGGACACAAACACCAATGCTAATAAGTTGTCTTCTCCATATAAAGCCAATCTGGAAGCCACAGGTATAGTGGCAGAGAGAGAAAACTAGGTTCTTCTGAGACCCTACCCTGGGAAAGACCACAGATACTTGTTTTCTCTAAAACACAGATTGACACACACGTGCACACAGACACATGCACATCCATACCTCCAGAAGGCAAGGGAACCTGAACCCAGCTACCATAGCCTTCCCTGCAGGGCCATCTGTCTTCTTAGTAATGTGTTTTCATTCAGTCATAATCAGTGTGTATAGTTAGGGTGACTTCATCCCTTCAGTCTGTAATCTTTAGGAAACATTGTCCTTGTTATATCACCATAACCTTGATTTGGAGATTGGGTTACTCATACTCAGAGGGAGCATATAACCTGGGACATGTTTATAGAATGTTCATTCTATGCCAAACAGTTTTGTGTATATTTTCTTTAATATTCAATATAAAGTTGTGAGGTTGGAGATATTAAAATGATCAATGCAATGATTATTGTTATTGTTAATATTAACATTAGTTACTGATCATTCTGACATGTTTGCACAGTGCTAGATAGTTTATACTTATTTAATTCAATGCCTGTGACACTATTGCTGGGTATAGGTAATTTTGCCCATTGCTTTAAATCTTGGGGAAGTTCGTGAATTACTCAACATATACCACCAAGCCAGCCAATAGTAGGTGGATGGCCTCTTGGTTAGTCTTGATTTGTGTGCGTGTGGTTTTCTGCCTGAGGGTCAAAGTACTGGTTAGGAGGAGGTCAGTTGTTGTTTCTATGATCCTCAACTTAGGGAACTGTTTCCCAAGTAGTGGAGTTACAAGTTAGGGTAGAGTGGGGACCAGGGAGATAGCTCCATGACAAGTGCCTGCCTGGCAGGTGCAAGGTCATGAGTTTGAACTCTGGTCCTGAAGATTTAAAAAATAAAATAAAATAAGTTTAAAAAATAAACAAACAAAAAACAAGTTAGGATAGAGTATGTGTTGTCCTTAATAACTACCTCCTCTCGTCTTTCTGCATCACTTAGGGCTAGTTCTTTGTTAAAAACAAAACAAAAACAAAACATGCACACATTAAAATTTTAAATAATCTAGAAAAATCCACATGGCAGATCTCTTTCCCACCTGTGTTAAACGTTAAGTATCAGTACTGCTACCAAAAGAGAATCTCTGTGTCATAAATCAGTCAATCAATCAATCAATCAATCAATCAATCAATCAGTCAACCAATCAATCAGCAGTTCTCAACCTATGAGTCGCGGCTCCGGCGGGGGTTGAATGGCCAAAACACAGGGGTCACCTAAAGCCATTCCGAATTATAACTGTAGCAAAATTACAGTTTTGAAGTAGCCACCAAAGTTATTTTTTGGTTTGGGATCACTGCAACATGAGGAACTATATTGTGGGGTCACGGAATTAGAAAGGTAGAGAACCACTGAAATAAATAAATAAATAAATAAATAAATAAGAAAATTGCTGAAACTGGCAGTAAATTCATTCCTGTATATTATATGAATTTACAGATAGTAGTCTGTGATTGATCAAGTTAGAATTCTGCTAATTTCTGAATTTGAAAATTGTAAATGCATACATACAAATAAAGAGGGAAACTACTTCAAATCTCAGAAGCAATTGGCATTAAATTTTATTTCCTTTTGTCTTTTAAAGATTTGATTGTTCATGTTTTAACACTGAAATCAATTCCAGGCCGATTTTCATTTTAAACATACTTTATTTTGACCACCTTTCTATGTCAGTACATGGAGGTCCAGTCTTCTTGGCCCTGCTGTACAGTTCTAAACATATTAAATGAATCCCACATTGCTGAGCTTTGACCCCATTTTCAGTTTTTTCATAGTCATGAATGTTGCTACAGATTTACCTGGGGTGAAAAGGAGGACTTTAAGTGTAAACTGATGATTCTTCATGCCGAAGAAGGGTTTTCAGTGTCACTTGATCACTGTTCTTCAGAAAGGTTGTTCCGATTTGTATTCTTTTCCCAATTGAGATGTGAGGGTCTTTTTCCTATATGTTTATCAGATTATGTATTTATCATTTTATAATGATGTGTATTACTTGCTGATGAGAACATTTGTCTCCTTTTCGTTGTTAACAAAGAAAAAAGCTGAGTTCACCTGGCAATTTGTCTCCATATTCTTATCAGCTTTATAGATGTGTTGAATAAAAAGTTTTAACATTTCACAAACAACCTTTAAAACACTCCAGCTAATTTGTAATGCACGGTGTGAAAAGTAACTTTTTTTTCCTGTTAATCCTTATTAAAACAGGAATTGTTAGAGCTCCGAAATTATTATAAGGGTAGCACTTGGAAAACATAAGGGATTGGTAGTTAATACTTAGGAAATAAATGAAAGTTTTTAAGAAAATTCACCTTGGTGCTGAAAAATAAAGTAATTTGTAATAACTTATAATTTGGATTTTCAGCATTTCATGGTTCAAAAGTATTAAGTAGAATTTAAAAAAAAGTGTCACACATGAATTTCATACATTTTACAGATGTAGGAAAGGTGTGTACCCATTACTTAAAATTTAATTTGTTAGGCAGGAATTAAAAAACCTTTAATACAAGCTCCAGCACCACAGCATCACTTGGAGGTGGGCTGCAGACCTGCAGGAGAGACCGTGAATCTCACAAGCCTCTGGTTTGATGTGAGAAATAGCGAAGGAAGTGCAGACTCAGTCTCTTCTTGGGTCAGTCTGAGCCAGCTTCCTGGAAAAGGAGACCGGGGCCTTATGTTTACTTTCATAGAGCAGCAACACGGGGACTAAATTGTGCAGGTAGAGGATCAGTATTTTGTGCAGGGAACCAGATTTATTTTACAAACTTGTTTTGCTAGCCAGTCACTAAAAAGAATTAATTAATTAGTTAATTTAAAGTGTTAGCAAACTTAGTGGCTTTCAAGACGCGAAAAAATTTTGAAAAGCAAACAAAAATGGGGACAGCAATTTGGACTTACTACCTTTTTTTCCCTTTAAAAAAAATTGAATACTACAAGAAATGAACAAAATGTAACACTGTCCCCTCCAATAAACAACATCATTTTAGATAGAACATTTTAACAACAAACACTGAGGACATCTATCTACTTTCTAAGTGCGATGATGTCATTTTAAGTTAAAATTTCTATTTTGGGCCATGTTTTGGCCCTTACAGAATTTGCAAAAATAGTACAGAGCGCTCACCTACCATTCCCTGGTTATGACAGTGGTCCCATGCTCAGAACCAAGACATTGATTGGCATTGGTATGTAACATTACCTATTTTACTGTACTCCAGTGTCACCAGTTTTGCCCCAGTGGCTTCTTTTTACCCCAGCAGCCAGTCCAGGATTCCACAGGGTGTTCTGGTTTTATGCCTCCTTTGTTTCCTTCCATCCCTCAAAACTCCTTCCTCCTCCCATCCCTTTTCTGATGTTGAGATTGGTTTGTGTGACTTCCTCTCACTGTTACCTTCATTGTCAGCACTTTGAGGGCAAGAACATTGGAGTCATGAGACTGCATCCTTCTCAGTGAACCAGGGAGGAATGACATCGGGCTGCCTGGTCCTTATTGCTGTGATGGTCACCTTGATCCTCAGTTTTGCACATATCTCCCGAGTTCCTGTGCTGCATAAGTAGGTTTTCTTTTGTAGTTTGTGATCTTTAATTAATTAATTAGGAATTAAATTAATTAATTTAAAATGCGTTTAGGACAGGGGATACAAGATCTGTAGTGTCTCACTATGTAGATTGAACTTGTAGTTATTCTCCTGTTTTCAGCCTCCTAAAGTGCTGAGATTACAGGCACATGCCACCATGCTCAGTCTCAATGACTATCTCAGGGTACCCTGGGGGCAAGACTGGCACAGCATCCTGGGGTTTGAAGCCCAGCTGCTGTGCTTTGCCAAAGCAGGTGCTTTAGTCTGCTGAGCTATCAAGCCAATCCTTTAGTTTGTGATCTTTAGAGGGAAGATGCACTGAGGTTGCGCCAACATCTTTCTTTTTTCTAACTTTAAGTGTATTAGTAGAGCTCACCTGCAATCGCTGCTATCATGGGGCTCGCCTGCTGGTGAGTTTTAACTTCTCTCATGCTTTCCACATTGACTAATGAATTCTTCTGAAAGAAGAACTGTCCCATTGCTCCTATTTACCTATGATTCAGTTACTTCACTTATATTAGTATAGATTCACAGGGATTCATTATATTCTCTGGCTTGTAGTCAAATCCTGTCTTTATTCTATTGTTCACCCCATTGTAGCCTGGGCAATTAGGAGCCACTTCCTGTTTGCTTCTGGGAAGCAGCCATTCCACTGAGTGGTTTTCCCTTCCCACTTTGTCTTTGCTCCCCTTTTTTCTTGATTGTCAGCATAGGCCCACAGAAGCTTGGTCACCAACAGTGGAAGGAGTGGACTTGGCATCTGGCGGCCTAGAAGGTTTCGGGTGCTTGTGTGAGCAGACTGGTGCCCGAGGTGCAGCTCAGTCCTCTCACCCATGGAAACTGTGAGAGAGCAGAGGGCACAAGGAATCAGTGTGGCAAAGCAGGACAAAGGACAAACAACAGTTGCTCTGGTGTTCTCAGGAAGGCAATTATTAGAAAGGGCTTGGGGGCCTTCAGGGAGCAGTCTGAGGCTGAAAACCAGGACATGGTTCGTGGAGAATTTACTGCCTGCTCACAGGTCCTGGTCTTACACACTATGAGTGTTATCGCGTAGCTCATGTTCCCATGTGCAGCTGAGAGACAGGTGTTAGTATTATGGTTTTAAAGATACAAAAGTGAAATTTCAAGGTTATGAGAGGTCAGAGCATACAAAGGATGTGGCAGGGTTAGAATCTCATCTTGTGTGAATGGTAGCCTGGGAAGGAGGACTTTTCATGTCTCCTCCTTTTTTTCTGAGCAAAGAGTAGTTGTCAAGCCTTCCTTTTAGGGCTGAGAGAGATTTCCTACCTGATCACACCTGCACTCCACCACAAAAATCTGCATTATACATTGTCAAGAAAAGGGGAATACCTTTCCAAGTAGTCATCAGTGTGTGTGTGTGTGTGTGTGTGTGTGTCTGTGGCTATATATATATATATATATATATATATATATATATATATATATATACACAACTGTGAATTCCTGTGAGTTCTGTATATTTTCACAGCTTTGCTCATAGAGTATGTGCAAGTGGTGTAAGTTTTACTTGTGATGATTTCAGGAGAAATCTGCATTGAAGATTCCTAAAAGGTAAATTGTCTCCCCCTCCAGATGACTGTACTACACTGTGCCCTTCATTTCCTCCTAGAAATCCTCCAGTGTTTGCCATCCTTCAACTTATCAGAAAGAAAGACACCGTCTTAGCCCCACACTAGTGGCCAAACCCTCCAGTTTATAGTTGAGAAGGTGGGGCCTGGAGGCAGAGATGGGGAGGCAGGAATTAGAGCCAGAGTCTGGCTGAGAAACCAGGCCAATGAACTCTGGGCTGCCTGTCTTGCTGCCATCTTCCTATGATGCTTACCTGAGGAGGTCCATGCCCCCACCCCCCAGAGTCTTGCTGACCAAGTGGATAAAATAAATTTTTTAGAAGAGTTCCCTAATAATGAGTGTGTGTGCGTGTGCACATGTGCATGTATGTGTGTGTGTGTTTGTGTGTGTATCTGTGGCTACAGGAGAGTTCCCTCCACCTCCATCTTTATCTCAAGGTTGAAGATCTCTTCAGCATGGGTGACCTTGGCCTTCTTGGCCTATGGATGTTGCTCTCCATCCATAACCTTTCTCTCCAGGGTCTCTCTTTGCAGCAAAGACTATAATTTTATTTTAGGTTTGGATGTACTGATTACATTTTAGCTTCTGGTATATTTTCTTACCTGTCACAGCCATTAAATTTATTTTAATAGTTACTCTACCTTCCTGATAGCCACTAACAGGGGAATTGGATATTGTCTACCAATTGACTGGTCTGTGGACTAAGGCTGTATCTAATTACAAGGCATTGTATCAGTTCTGATTTATTAACCATTTACTGTGCTCTGGAGAAGGTAGCATTTTTAGTAGCACCGTGCTGCAGGCCAGAAGCTTTCCAGCAGGGCAGGGAGCCTGGAATATCTGATCACACAGTTATTACTTTGTGTCATATATAATCTTGTTTTTTCTCTGTAACAAATCTTTGGGGCTCCTGAAGGGGGAAAAAAAAAAAAAAAAAGAAAGAAAGAGAAAAAAAACATTTGTGGTTACAGTATAATAAAAATAAACTGTTTGTCGTGAGTGCAGCTGACATTTATCAGCCTGTTTGTGGGTGCTCCTTCTCTCTATATATAATACAGAACATAATTTGTCACTTTGTAAATACATTCCAGTCTAAATCCCTGCCAGCATCTGTTAGTGTTTGAAGGATTAATGTGCTGCCCTGTGTATGTCTGCACTTCCAGGGAATAGTGTGGCATGTGATTATAGATTTTGGGAGACAGGGGAATGTGATACATTTTTCTGTGCTTTCTTCTACACATAATAGTCAATTTGACCTCTTCCTGATTTTTGTCATCCTTATCCCAATCTGCCTAGATAGCTGGAAGTTCATCCTTTGTGAGGATTCTCCTGGTCCTCAACTGAGCTTTCCTTCTTTTTTCATGGTAGCAGTCATAGTAGTTTATGCTCACTATGGGTCAGCCTTGGGTGACATTTTGGGATCAGGAAAATTCAGGATCAGATGGATCTTCATTTTAATGTGTGGCCTGGAGATGTCTAATTTCCCTGAGGATACTGGTCTCTACTTTCTTAAATATGCTGAGGATAAAGAAAGAAATCTAGATAAATGCAAAATGTCTAGGTTAGGCATACGACCAATGGTAACTCTTGGGGCAGTGATAACTTTGGTCATTGTCACTGTAATTATGTTCTTGATTTTGTACATGGAAATTAGAGTTTGAATTGGAAAATTTAAATGCTATGAGCTGGCTGAAGGATGTTTCAGGCTTAGTTTTTATTTCCTATTAGTGGGCTTTATCTTTGTTTGCAAATATTTATATTCCTCTAAAGCAGGTGCCTGGTGGATTTTTAGTCTACAGAATGACTTGTTGGTTAGAAACTATGGTTCTCAACAAAGCTTGGTATCAGGTCTGGGCAGGATGGAAGAAGTTAAACACTTGCCAGTCAGCTGAAGAATGATTTCCATTCCCTACTTGCTCTCTTGAACGACCAGCCTCAGCAGAATCCAGAAATGCCTTCCAGGGTGGTAGCATGGCTCCTGGTTCTTGCTACTTTATGGGGTGGCCTTACATTGTCAGTCATTATAAATTTATTGCTGCCCTTTAGATTAGAAAAAAAAAATGACTGGACATGGAAGGCACAGCTTCTTAGTAACTCAGATATACCTGACTCGTATATTTCATATTTTTATTCTTTGACTTTTTTGGGGGGGATGTGTATACCTGCCTCTCCTGCCTCAGTCCTTCCATAGTTCCTTCTACCAAACTTCTGAGGCTTCGCGTATAACTCTTTCAAAATAGAAGAAATTATACAATTTTCTTTTTGTTACAGGAACATATCTTGTGGTTATATCATTTTGGTTTGGTTTTCCTGAAATGTAAGGACAAGAACAAATGGCACATGCCAGGTGGTCAAAATGAGGCTAATCATTTGATGGTAGTTGTCAGGATTGTGGAAAGAGTCATTATCTGAACCTAGAATATATCGTTGGACCCAGGGAAAAATGTCTCTTTTATCACCCAGTGGCCAGAAATTGTCTGACCAAGAAAATGTCCAGAATCCTGCATTCAGTCTTTTGAATTGTTTGTACAAATTTTTACAGAATATTTTAAAAACATATTCCCCAAAGATTATATATTCAATATCTGTGAAATGCTGTTCCCATCAAGTGCTGATATTTGTTTGGTATTATCCCCCTGAGATTAGAGGCTGTTTAATGAAAGGTACCTTTTGCATGCAGAACCTTAGCAGATGCTCGGTGCTGGGACCATTTGCATATCCGTCACTGTGCACTGTAAGGTTGTAGCTACACTTTGAGTATTGCTCTCAGGCTGTCCACATGTGGTTAGATTAGCACATTATGACACTTAGGCGCCCATTTCCTATTCCCTATGACTTAGTGATCAAACTTGGGTTAACTCCAGGCCTGGCAATGGAAGTAGGAGAGAGGCTGAAGTTAGCTATAGCTTTTTTTTTTTTTTTTTTTTTCTTCCCTGGTAAAGTGGCAATTTAATGGTATCAATAAAACAAACAAAAGTAAAAGTAGAAAAGACTCACGGCTGGTGGAAATAACCACGCTTCTAGGAATGAAGCACTTTGGGATGTGGTCCTTCTGTGATCTCCTGGACTCAGGGACAACTGCAGAGATAGACTGAAAGCTTAGGCACAGGGAAGGCTCATCCTTATCCTGAAGATCAGCTTAGAAGAGTGGACAGAGAACTGCAGGTCCGGTTTCAGCAGCTGTGGATTTCATGTCTTTGGGGCAGTTTGTCTGTCTATAAAGCAGAGGTAAGATTCAGTCATTTCTTAAGGCCTATAGTATAAATGTGGCTACTTCTTTTTCTTTTTTCTTTTTTAGGTAGTGCTCATTTCCTAGTCAGATCTGTAATTCATACTCATTACTGTGATTCATACTCATTGGAAGTGTAACCACTGACCCTGTTCAGGATTCAGTGTGTGTTTGCCAGGTCTTCTATACTTTTTTGATGATGCCAGAGTTGTCTTCTATCTGCTAAGTACCAAAAGATGGCAGAAAACATTATTGTCTGACTTTGAATTCAAGAATTTTATAATGAAATGTCTATTTTATATGTGAAGCCACAGAGAAACGTGAAAAGACAGGAAATATGAGCTGTGCAGTACCTCAGCAGAACCCTGCTCCACACTATAGGGAGACAAATCCATGTAGAGAATTGGGGAATTAAATGGTGGAAACAACATGTGGAGTTGAACAGAACGTGTATTAGGGAGTGGACAGTATACCTGGTGGGAGCTGGCTACACCTCCTCCTCAGAGGCTAGGCTGACCTGCTGTTAATATCTAAGCAAAGTACACACAGGCAATGCTCTGCATTCTTTTTTTTTTTTTTCCTTTTCAGAAGCAAGCACTTATTCTACTATTCTCCCCAACCCCTCCATATCCTGTTATGGGGTTCATTTCTCCAGAAAGGTCTATCTCTCAGGGAAGATTCATGAACAGATACAGAACTCCAGATAAATGTAATTTATATCAAAACACAGAAGCCAAGAGTGGTGATGCACACCTGTCACCCCAGCAGTCTGGGAGGCCAAGGCAGAGGTTAGCAAATTTAAGCTCATGTAGGCAACTGAGCAACTGAGCAAGGCCTTGTATCCAAATGATAAATTCAAACAAGGCTGGTCACATAGCTCAGTGCAAAGGCCCTGGGTCCAATGCTCAATATCTTAAACGCGAACAGAAACCAAAAAAGGACATTGCTGTCAGATGCAGGTATGTATGGCAGTGGCCTTATTATGGGAATGGCAATGGCTGCAGTTGGCAGCATGAAATTTTTGCAATGTCTGTGGCATTAACTTGCCTGTGCCTCAGCTCCCTCCTTTGCAAGACGCAATGACATTGTCTACTTCATCTATTTGCCATGTCTACTTCTTGTTCTGAGAAATGTCTACACATTTGCCTGGCCATTCAAGAATTTCAGATAAATCAACACTGAACTACCATCTCACTGCAGGAGAATGGCCGTCGTCCAGAAATCAAATAGTAACTTACACTGGTAAGTCTGTATCAAGAATCAAGACAGGAACCCTTCTGCATTGTTGGGAGTGTAAGCTAGTAAAACTATCATGAGCTCAGTCTGGTGAGTCCTCAAAAAACTAAAAGCACTGCTCACATTTACAGCAGCCATAATGGTGAAGTCTTGGAAGTAGCCTGTATGCCCACTAGTAGATGAATGGTAAAATGAAATGTGCTATTTTCACACAATGGACTGCTACTCTGCCATGAGGAAGGATAAGCTTGTCATTCATAGGAAGATGGAGGCACCTGAGACCATAATGTGGAGTGAGATAACTCAGACACAGGAGTTTAAGCCTCATGTGGTTTTTCTTAGCTGAGAAATTCCCAATGCAAATTATGAGAAAAAAAAAAAAAAGAAGGGAGGGGAACAAGAGGTGGAGACAGTGGGGAGAGAAGGAAGGGAAAAGGAGTTGAAAAAGAAAGTTGCTCAAAGAAATGGAAATGACAGTTTTGCCCACGGAAAGCAAATCAGTGTTGGAATGAGCCAGGAGGCCTGGAAGAGAATGGGAGGGGGCAAAAAAGCGATCAGCGATCAGTGTGTGGGATGCGCATGTCTGAAAATGCGTGATTCGTGTAATCACTATGCACTGCAAATAGGTACTGATAAAAGGTGTGAGAATGACATCATGCACTTTGCAGTGTGGGGAAGGGGTTTCTGTGTGGCATTCACATACCCACGTGTGCCAGACATGCCCCATGGGTAGTGGGTGCCATGTAAGCACTGGTCACATCACTAAGGTTCCTCCAGGGGATAAACACCAATTTCTAAACAGAGTTTACCTTAGCAACATCAATAGGGAGGTGGGTCATGCCCACACACTGTGCTCTGTAGAACTATTGTGAGGACAATGTGCAATGTGTCAACTTTTAAAAAAAGAAAGGGGAAAAGAAAAAAAATAATGTTTATTGAAAGTGTTAATGTTTAATTGTTTGATCAATCTTATATACCTATATCTATTAATCTAAAGTGATCTGATAATGAAAATATGTAATATAACCATTGTTAAATTTAAACAATAAAATATTAAATCACACAAAACATAAAATAAACAGTTTACTTCGTGATAGGGAAAGAGAAGGTGCAAGATGAATGTGTGGTGCCCCATGGATTTTGCCTCTATCAAGTGTGTGGTTTTTAATGTTTTATGGCATTTTGGTGCTTGTATTCCAGTTCTCTCCTCTGTCTCAAGCGTCTCTACTTATCAGGATGGAGCTTGTGTTCTCAGTCTTCTTACATTTTCTGTCTCTATCATGTATATTTTTTGTCTGCCTTCTATATAGCCTGAGAGCAGATATAGATTTCTCATTATAATTACTTACTTTTTTGAAGGCCAGTTCTCTTCTTTATCCTCTGGGATGTGGGTTTCATTTCCTCTGTGGTCCTTCTAGGGGTGTGTGTGTGTGTGTGTGTGTGTGTGTGTGTGTGTGAGTGTTTGCCAGCCTTTTTTACGTAACTCCTTTCTCATTTTTCTTGCCTTTTTTTGTCTTTTTGAGACAGGGTCTTGCTGTACAGTTCAGGCTGGCCTTGAGCTCAGCTTTGTAGCCCAGGCTGGTCTCGAACTCTCACCCATCCTCCTGCCTCAGCCTCCCGAGTGCTGGGATTACAGGCGTACACCACCATGCCCGGCTTTTTTTATTGTTGCAATTTTTATTTTCTGTCTCAATGGGATGTATGCACTGCAGAAGATGGCTTTCTTTACCTTTTTCTTTTCCTTTTTCTCTTCTCTTCTCTTCTCTTCTCTTCTCTTCTCTTCTCTTCTCTTCTCTTCTCTTCTCTTCTCTTCTCTTCTCTTCTTCTTTCTTTCTTTCTTTCTTTCTTTCTTTCTTTCTTTCTTTCTTTCTTTCTTTCTTTCTTTCTTTTTGTTACTGTGGAATGAACCGGTACCTTCACCCTGAGTTACATCCTGTGCTCCTTTCATTTTAGAATCTGAGTCACAGTCTCACCAAGTGCCACACTGCCCAGCTGGGCTAGGATTGTGATCCTCCTGCCTTGCCCTCCCAGAGTACTTGGATTACAGCACTGACTATAATCCAAATGGCCAACATTAATTTCTGTTAAGTGATTTTTATTTCTTGGTTTGTATAATGTTCAGCAGTCAGCTCATTTTCCAAGACTTTCATTATGACATTTTCCTAATTGCTGTTGTCTTTTAATTTATTTACTTATTTGCTTATTTGTATTTTGTAGGGAAAGGTTTACAGGGTATTCAGGGTCTCACTACTAGATTGGACTCATAGTGATCCACCTGTTTATAGCCTCCCAAGACCTGGTATTACAGGTGTGCTCCACCATGTCCAGTTTCAGTTGCCATCTCTGTGTGCCCCAGGGGTGGAGCCAGCATGGCAGGCCTGGCTTTTTCTTCCTTTATATCCTGTTTTTATTTATTTATTTATTTTTTATTTTTTATTTATTATTATTTTGTTCTTATTTCAGAACCCTTGTTTGTTTATTCACTCATTTTCATGGCCGGCTCAGCCCGCCCTGAGAGCAGGGCTGGTGCAGCATGTGGTGCCGGGGATTGAACTGTGGTACCTGAAGCTGCCCAAGCTTCCCCAAGCAGGTGCTTTATACCACTGAGCCATCCTGCTGGGCCCTATATCCTGTTATGACATTCATCATTTTACTGAACGTTAACTGTGCTTTAATTGGCATGATGACTGGTCCTCATCCTGTGTGAGAGCTGATCTTTACCTACCTGGATAACTACAGAACACTCAGTACCAGCTAATAGCCCCAGCGCCCCTGCATCCGTGTCCTTGTTTGGTATATTTCAGATGAATGTAAAACTCTTACACCAAGATTTTCTTCTGCACTTATTTCCTGGCTCTTGGCTCTCAACAAACAGAATCAATTTTCTCTTTTTCTTTTTTCAGTGAAAGTGTTTTCTTTTCAGTTTCTGACTTAATTATGTCCTTGTAAGACTGTTTGACCCATGTAGGAGCTAGTAGGTGTGGTGACATTTACCTTTGTACTTGGCTGATGGTTAGTTTCAAGATTGTAACTGAAAAATGTATATTTTCTCTGTGTGGGATTCTGCAGTTCTTTCACATTGAGCCTGTTAACCATTTTGTCTAAATGTTGCTTTGTTGACTTTATCTTTCCCCTGCCAACCTAACTTGCCAACATCTTCTGAAACTTTTTGAATTCATCCATGCTTTAAGACCATGTTGTTGACAAATGCAAATTAATGATTGTTATGTTTCCTTTTGTTATTTTTCTCTCCTACTGCACAGCTGTCCATTTTGGTCTCTGGTCTGTTGATTAGGTGTAGAATTTTATTTTTGTTTATGTTAATATTGCTCCTTCTACTTCCAGCAGTTTCTGAGTTGGCTTCTTCCATCCTTAAAGCTTCATTCTATCTGTATTTGTTTTATTCACCTGCATTATAAGGTCAGGCAGTGCTGCCTACTGGGAACCATATTTCCCAGTATTTTCATACCATAACACAATATTAATTTATTTCTAGCTCATGGGCTCCACAGTCCCTGCAGATGGGTGAGGCTGTCAGGAGCTTCAGGGCCCTTGTGAGGTGCACACCGTATACTACCACCACTGGCAGTTGTGAGACCTGTGATTGCTGAGTCCCCAGGCTTTGGTGAGGAGCCAGTGGGCTCTGGGATAGTCCTGACATCTGGATACCAGGTCCTTTCTGCTTCCTATTTCCCAGACAGTGAAGACCCCATTCTGCTACTGCTGTGCAGTCTTGGGTTTTCTTTGTGGCCACACATGGTTCCTTAAGGACTGTGACATGGGGAAAAGCAGCTTGTTCTGCAGGCCTGAAGCCCCCACTGTTGCCTGATGTAGTGGAGGTAGATTAGAGGCAGAATATTAGCAGCTAAACCTCTTGTTTTTAAGAGAACTGGAAACACCCTGCTCCATAGCAGTTGGTGACAGACCCCTGGTGGCCTGTAGGGGGCTTGACTGAAAGAACAAGTCTAGTGACAGGGATCGGATCCCTGAGCATGCTGTGCCAGCCCTGCCCTTGGGGCTCAGTGAAACTGAGACTGAGACTGAGACTGAGACTGAGACTGAGACTGAGACTGAGACTGAGACTGGGCATCCTGGTATGTGCTTGTAATGCTAGCGCTTGGGAGGCTGAAAACAGGAGGTTCACTGTGAGCCCTATCTGTGTTGGTGAGACCCTTTGGACTCTGTACTAAAATATCAAAAACATATAGAAAGAACAAGTCCTTTAGGGGGGAGTCTAGTGTGTCACAGTATACCCCCCACCTGCCTTGTGTAACAGGGTTTGCAGGACAGCACTTCCTGGGGCTGCTGCTGTGAGGCTGGAGATTGTAGGATGTTTTATTTTATTTTTTTATTTTTCATTTTTTTAACTGTCCTAAATTGTTTATTGGGTTATGAATTTTACAAACATCACTTAATATTATTAGTGGTAACGGTGGAGCTGGAGAGTATTGCGTCTTCTCCAAGCCGCACGGCAAGAACCACCAATTGTGTGGTGGAACTTGTGGCCCTTTCCAAGGCCACTACTCTTGCGGCCTGCAGATGACAGCCCACGCATCTCCCTGTGCTTATGGACTGCTTTGGTGATCCACTGGGTATCAGGATTTCTCCTAATGGCTTTGTGGAATGGATCAATAAGGATAACCTCAAAGAATTTGTCCGTGGAATCTTTGCCAACCCTGTAAGAATTTAGAACTCTTAGAGCTCCACAGTGGCATCCAGCTCGCTCTTCAGCAACAGACTGAAGGCTTCGTGCAAACTTCAGCTGGTTAATGCCATGATGGACAGGCTTGCTGTAAGTTGCTCCCTTAGGAACTGGACGTTTACGGCCACCGCAGCGCACGCGAACCCTGTATATGACATACCCTTGTTTGGCCTTGTATCCCAGCCTTCGAGCTTTGTCCGGCCGGGTGGAGCGAGGAGCCCTGTGGAGCGCCGAGAGTTGGTGATATTGCCAGCAGCGGACCCGCAGCAGAAAGCGCATCACATCAGACTGCTTCTTCCTCCACAGCTCCTGAATGTACTTGTACGCACCCATCTTGGCTTACCTGATGGCTACCGCCAGACGAAAAGGAAGAAGCCTTTCTCTTTGTAGGATGTTTTAAATGGTGGTGGTTCTGGGGATTGACCTTATCCCATTGAGCTACATCCCCAGCCTTTTTATTTTATTTTTATTTTTATTTGTAATTTTTTTACTTTGAGACAAAGTCTTGCTAAATTGCTGAATTGTCCAGCCTGGTCTTGCACCTGTAGTCCTCCTGCCTCAGTCTCCTAGAGTGCTAAGATTATAAGCATGCACCACTAATCCTGGTGGAAATTGAAAAGATTTTTGTTTTTGATACTTACAGGCTTTCAAGATAAGATTTTCCATTCAGTAAGTGCCATGCTGGTCTTTGTAGTAGTTAATATTGCTTTACAGTTCAACTATGTGTAATCATCACACTGAATGATGAATCTCTGCCTGCCTGCCTGCCTGCCTACCTTCCTTCCTTCCTTCTCCCCTCCTCCCTCCTTCCTTCTGAACTTGTTAGCACCTGCCCTGAGGCCCCCTTCCAAAATAATGGCCTTGGGTTGAAAGGTAGCATCATTAACCACATACATGCTACTTGGCTGAATTATCTGAATTTACTCCGATGTTGTCCTGGATGATCATCTCAATGTTATTATTATTTTTTTTTCCCAGGCCTATTTTATGCTGTTTAGGCTCCTGGATCGATTGGTGTTTTCAAGTTTATAATGTCTAACTTCCATTTCTGCTTTCAACCTGGGCCATTTTTCCTTCTTAGCACCTCTCTTTCCTCTATTATCTTCATGAATGGAGGGGGCAGCCAGTGCATGTCGACATCCCCACTGTTGCCCTAGCACCTCAGCTTAGTAGGCATTAGAGCTGCCTTTTACGTTAGGACAGAGGGTGGTTTCACCAAATGCCTCTCAGTGTATGACACAGGCCACATGAATGTCCCTGATCCACACATGGCATTTCACCAGGTGATAAGTAAGGTATCTGGCTTCCTTTTATCTAGTGGCTCTGGAACCATTACAACCAACACATGTTTCCTGGAAGGAAGAAGCAAGTATAGGACCCAAAGGAGGAACAGTTCACAAAAGGAACAGCCTCAGCAGGAGACTTCCCCACACCATTGGTGGGAAACTAGATGCCTGCCGCAGCCTGACACAGGCAGGGGCAGTGACATTTCTGTTCAGACTTCTGCTCCTGATGGCCATCCCATACTGCAGAATAGGATAACTGATCTGAGTGACACTATTTCTTTCAATCTGCACTGTAGCTTTTTTATATAATAGAGCTAGTTTTTAAAATTCTAACCTATGACTTTCTGCTTTTTAATGTGTAGATGTAAAAGCCCTTTCTGTTTCTCACATATGTTGATGTTTCCACTAATTGTGTGTGTGTGTGTGTGTGTGTGTGTGTGTGTGTGTGTGTGTGTACGCGTGCATTTTTTGCTTCTACCAGCTTTTTAAAAATTACTGTACTTAAATGTTCTGGACATATTTTTGGATTGGTTGAATATAAGGTGATGGATTAATTGAATTTCTTTATAGCTCAGGCATTCTGCACATCTTTTTTTCCCTCTCTTGGTGCTTGTGGTATGGATTCTTCCTTCTCACTGTTGCTTCTTCTCCCACTTCCCTCCCCCGCTTCTTTCCTCCCTGTCCACATCTCTCTTCCTCCCTCCCTTCTTTCCGTTATTTTTGAATTGTTAACATAAATCTAGGCTTTCCCTTACACAGTATAGCTATTCAATATCATCTTAATCAACTAAAGAAGTGCCGGGCGTGGTGGCGCACGCCTGTAATCCCAGCACTTGGGAGGCTGAGGCAGGAGGATTGGTGTGAGTTCGAGACCAGCCTGGGCTACAGAAGTGAGCTCAAGGCCAGCCTGAACTGCATAGCGAGACCCTGTCTCAAAAAGA